>CM060464.1:18434151-18659151 GCA_030544235.1 Lepturacanthus savala
TCCCAGAGAGGCATGAGCTCATCGGTAACCAGGTTCACCACTCACAGCTGCTTCAGGCTGACTTTCACCACTCATCTCCACACTCATCAGAGCCATAAAAGCGCAACAGGCTCACCTCAGACTCACCAGGTGATCCGTCTCATCTGGATGGTTGTTAAGTGGCGCGGCTGTGGAAAATACCCGCATAAAAAAAGCATACAGGCTATGAGTCAAATTATTCTCAAATTAAGTTAAAGGAGCAATACGTAGGCCTCATCCACCCTGCCCAGCTCCTAAATAGTACGGGGACATGATTTCATCTCATACCACCCATGGGTCAAAGAGAAAGCCTACATATATAACACCAACATTGAAATATGCATTTACAGATACCCAGCACTGTAGCTACTTTTAGCAGCTACAGAGCTGGGTGACTGCACTGTCCTTGGAGCTCTATCCAGACGAGAAGCGGGATGCTCCTTTAATTTAGTTTATTTGTTATAAAAGCAGTTTTTATTTAAAGTCCTACTAGCAGACAGGAAAATTGACCTTTCGTAAAGCTTCTTTTTGTCAAATTTCACCTATCTAGCACCAAAAAGCCATTTTGATTGGTGTAATATGCCAATCCTAGAATTTTCATTATTGTAACATTATTGTGATAACAAGTGTCGCCTGTTGTGTAAATTAATTGGTATATTATGTTTTACAGATAACGCTATTTCCAATGTCTTGTACCTCACAGAGGTCATGTAAAGGTATTGAGGCGGCTGAATGTTACACTTTACTTTGACACCAGAGGCCACAATGTCCTGGCTGCTTACTGTAGCTGTATATATAACAGACCCATAATAGAGTGATATAAATTGTCTCATCTAACTCTCAACCTATTTTTAGGAAAGGAAACAACTTGGATATAGGACATAGTAAACAGACCCTTGTCGTCATGCTTTTGTTCCTCTGAGTGGACATTATCCTTGAAATAAAATACATTGTGAGCCAGTATTTGTGGATAAGTAGGGTACAAACATTTCAGTATTTTCATTAATGAACTGACTCTATTATTTGTATGAAAAATTCAACCTAAGCGACATGGTATTTCTCTCAAAGTGGATTTGTTGCTGCAGATTTAATAAACAGTTTCTGGGAGTTTCTGGCATAATGTTTCACCTTCATGTAAGAAATAGCAACGTGCAAGAAATGTGGCAGTTTGTCTGGGATGGAACCTAAACTGTTTGAAATCAGCTGAATGTATAATACTGAAGGGCATAGAAAGTACACTTGAATACATAGAAAATGTGCTGATAATCACAGGCTGGTGATTCATAAAGCTGAAGAAGAACTGAGAGGGGATTTTTTTCTTTCATTTAGGGTGGACATCCTGCTCTGACCACACAGCACTAAGAGAAAAGCTCTGTCAAATCACGACATTGCAAATGAGATTAAATTGACCACTTCAGGTAGCTTGAAGGGATTGATTGATAAGTTGATAGAAGGTTTGACTGTTTAACGCTGGATGTATGGACACACTGGCTGTGCTCTTATTCTCCTTCGTGTGTGTGTGTGTGTGTGTGTGTGTTGCCAAGCTTTAGAAAAATTCCCCAATCTGCAGAGACCTAAATTTCGTTAACAACTCGCTCCTTCCCTTTCTACCACACATTTTTAAATGAAGTCCTTGGTTTGGGAGAAGTCGCAGTTGTCAGTCCTGTCTGGTTTCAACATCATTTGTGCTTCATGTTTCATGTGCTGCTTTGCCACAATGACACAATACAAACGTGTTAACAACTGCAGTCTGTGTAGTGTCACTTTGTAGTGTAACACCTTGACACATTCAGACTTTAAAAGGAAAGAAAGCAATATACATATTTGATCCCACTGTTGTTTATCTCCCCTCGCTATATTTTCTTTCTTTTGTTTGCTGGCATTTCCAGTTAATTTACTGTGGATTATTTCTAATGTATTTACTGACTGTGAAGTACTTCGTAACTTGCTTTTGAAAAGTGCAATACAAACAAAGAAAATTATTCTCTGAGGTATTTTGTCATTGCGAGTCTAAATGTCAAGACATACCGCCAGAATTGGCCTAAAGTCGCCCCTCCCACAATGAAATCTCATCTCTTCCCCACATATGGTACATTGTTATTAGATTACAGTTCCCATGCTTTCCTTGTTGTCTCCTGCAAAATATACAAAGCAAGATGCAAGATGAAAACGGCAAGCAGGCTGCTTATTGTCCTCTGAAAAACTATTTGTCATGACTGAAGTAAAACTGGCCAAAAATAATAAAGGTTCCTGGTACAGTAAGTCATCCTTGTTTTATATGAGGTAAATACAGGTTGTTTATTATAATTACTTACAGCTAAGTAGGGCCTAGAAAAACCTGAGCCTTGTAGGGTCGCCTTTTCATTTATTCCATCTCTGACTAGCTATACGGTTTAGTGTATGTGATTTAAAATCATAAAAGACTAGTGCAGTGCCCATAGGAAGTATGTATTCCTAAAGAAAAGTGGAAGCTTAAGTAGATTTTATATGTTTGGCCAAATGAGGGTGTGTTGGCCTGTTACACAGTCTTAATAGACAAAGTGTATATCAGGTAAAACATGGACATACACTGAGATAAGGAGAGACATGGAAATATAGTTATTGTGAGAAAAAGGCTAGGATCTCAATTTACATAAACTGACTTACTCTCTTACTTCATACTTTTATCTATATAGTGTATTGATCTGGGCATGTTACTGTCATTTGTGTTTCTAAATAATTGAGTTTAGGCCCAGATTCTATTCTGTTAGGTGGTAGTGCTGGGATTTCCTGAGGGTCTGTGAACGCACTGGAGCAAGGGTTAGGGCCCACTGTAGCTTGTGTTAGTGCGGTGAAGAAAGTAGCAGCTAGACTGGCTAACATCTAAGTGTGTGGTTTCTGAGAGACGTTCCAATACTTTCATTACATTGGCGGCATGAATTGTAACTAAAGCGCTGGGATGCAAAATGAGGAGGAGCCGTGATAGGGAGCTGTACGCTGTAATGAAAGTGCTGCTATAGGAGACATGCACCAAAGGACCGCTCTCACCAGGACTCGAACCAGGGTTAGTCAATTAGAAAAAGACTCTATATGGGAAGTGCTCTACCCCTACACCCTGCAGCACACTAGGGAGTTTAACTTTTAATGATAGTAACGATGTTTTAAGTATCTAAAAACTTCCATCTCTCTCTCTCTCTCTCTCTCTATATATATATATATATATATATATATATATATATATATATATATATTTGCCACAATGTATATATATATATATATATATATATATATATATATATATATATATATATATATATATATGTGTATATATATATATATGAATTTATTTCTTGTGTAGCTTCAGATTTAAGTGTGTGTGACAGCAACAGGTGTAGAATATACAATGAACCTCTTACTTCAGTACATCTCCACAATAGTTACTGTATATAAAACTATATTGTACTGTACTGTAATACTGTATTTTTTTTTAAAATTTTATTTTAAATTGCCATTTATTTACTTTTGTGGCCACTTGGGGGCAGCAGATAAAGCTGATAATACAACATTGACATATAATTACTGCATGAAGCTACCTGATGATGAATATTCACTCTCTTAGTAGCTAATTTTTGGTCTCCACTGACCCCTGAGATGAATATCTTCTATTTAGCTGCTAAATACACCATTATGTTCACCTGCTGGTTACTATCTTCAGGGTTTGTGTGGAGAACCTGTAAGATAAACAAACCCAGAAAGTTTTTGAAAAGTCATGGAATTATGCTTCACAAATACCTGTTTATTAGAGTAGGCCTATATGTGGTTGAGTTCAGACAGACTGAGAAAAGCATATAATAGTTAAACAATATTCAGGCATGTTCAGGCAGTTATGTCGTTCTTTATGAGTTAATCACAGACAAAATGTAAATTTGTGGCATGTAAGGAAAAGACTGATTTCAATAATGTCTGGTTTTGCTTGGATCAGCGTAATGCATGGTCTGAGAGGGGGGGGGAAAGGCTAAATATGGATATTTAGGAGTAAAATGTTCAATATTTTGACCATGGAAGACAGTCTGGTTGTAGTGATGCAACATGACCTCAGGCTCAGGTGTCCCTACCTCCTGCGTGTAGTTATTCACCACAGCAACTGCTTGTCTGGCAGAGTGTTCCACTTGCAGGTTTCCTGGACCTGGTCTTGATACTCCCCCATCCTTCCTGGGACCTCTTCAGCTTCCATTTGAATACAACAGATAAGGAAGAGCCATTGCAGTGTTTCACAAACATCATAGTCACCTCCTTGTTGAGGTTCCCCACCCTAGAAACACTCCTCTGCTATATCAGCATTATTTTAACGTGCCCAGTAATTGATGGGACTCTAGAATTAGTGAGTAACAATCTAACAATCTTGAGTTTGACATTTGACCGGTCACTGAAACGTTGCTTTAGGAGAGCAGAGATTGCAGAGGTAGCTGCTCAACGCTAAGCTCACCATGTCCCCTGGCTCTGCCCATCAACTTATCCATCATCTCATCAGACTGGGCTGTAATGTTCACACTTTTTCATCAGGTCGACACATTCACGGACAGAGCATGAATAGGTTGTCTCACCGCGGAAGACAGGAGGTTCTTGTTGGCTTCTGTTGAGCTGCAGATCTACTGTAGTATCACAGGCCTGTGCACATCTGCCATCTCTGGTCCAGGTATTGTACTGGTACTTTGTCTTTCTGACAGTAACCTAGCTGTGACTGAATCTCCTCTGTGTTTCCCCAGCTCTGTGATAAAACACCCAGGTGTTTGAGTGGAGTGTCTATTTCCCTAGACAGGGGATGAATAGGGGTAGAGGCTGCCTGACCAACCGATAGACCAACCCCACACCTGTCAGCTTTAGCAGGGATTTCCCCCACCATAGCTTGGAGAAGCTAGTGATACTACTATCAAAACTTACCTTGGATGTACATTTACCATAAATTCTGTAATATACACCTGGCATTTATTTACTCAGGCACATTAAGGCCCAGGCTTTTACTGGAACGAGGCCGCAATTAGAGACGAGAATGATTAAAAAACAAGATTTTGTGTCTATTTGAACCTATAAAATACAAGGTTTATTTATTTAAAAAGTACAGTTACATTACGTAATGCACACAGAACATTAATAACAATAAAAAAGTCAACTTACTGGCAACTTACCACTCCAAAGTTTAACCATCCAACCTAAAAAAATCCTCCAAGTCTTTTAATTCTTCACTTCCTTCTCAGTTTCCTCCTTCCCTTCATCTCTTTCTGTTATCTCCTCATCACTCGTGCCAGCCTCTACAGCGAGCTTCACAGTTGTCATGGTAACAACAGTAGAATAACAACATTAGCTAACAACGTTACTTGCCGTTTCGAGCATGTTTGCTGCTATCATCATGTCACATGGCCAGACCACTGTACATTTAAAAACACTGGTTCTAATAATAGCCCAGGCCTGTATTAGAGACCTTTATTTACTAGGTCTCTGGACGAGACCATCCAACGGTAGAGGCCTGGCTAATGGAATACCAATATATAGAGATATATATAGAGAGAATTTACTCTATGTTGGTTTTGTATCACAAATCCAATGAGTAAACACAAACTAACAAAATTAAAAACTAAAACTAGAATAATAAAAGTGACATAATGTGCAAAACAATATGCAGTAAAGTACAGAACCAGGGCAGAAAAGAGTTGTTTTCTTCTTTTATGACATAGTAGCTGGTAAATGACATTCAAAAGTCACTTTCACTGCTATGTGAGCCCAAAAATTAATTTAGAAAAGAGTAAAACCTCCAAAAAAAACAATGAATTGCTCGCCAAAGTGTCTGGAGTTGCAGACAAGCTTAAACAGCCACAGACTAAATTTAGCAGGATTAGGTGGATGTGGCAGTGTTAATTCTCTGATCCACGAAGAAACCTGAACGTCCCCACAAACTGTCAAATCAGTCACATGGAGGCCTGCTGGACATCATATCAGCTGTAGGCTGAACTTCTGCAGTCACGAGGCCACGGCACCAGATGTAACCCCTCTATTCTGGCTGGATCCCAGCAGACCGAAGAGAGCACTCGACAACTTCTCTCAGATTCACAGCATTTATTTCTCAGCGCAGCTGGTAGAAAAAACACATCAATGGGGTTGGCGGTGATGATGAAATATTATACAGCACCACCGTTTAAATCGTCAGCAGCAAAAGGGCATGTAGGTTACAACTGTTTTACAAGGTGATCGTATAGTTTTGTTGGAAAATACAAAAATAAATTTCTACTACAAAATAAAAGCCCACTTATACAAATGTGTAGTAATATAGGTGTAACACCTTACTTTATCAAATACACGGCCATGAGCCCATTTTCTACCTTTAGATGAAAAAAATATATATGTAACAATTTTATGCAAAGGCTTTTACTCTGCGCATTAAAAATGATGAACTAAAACATTTTTCCTTACAGAAGATTCAGACATAGTGCAATACATCAATTGTATATAGTGATGATAAAATACCCAGCTCCTGCTCTTACACATTAAAATAGAAACACAATCAATATACCAAAGCAGTCGCCATTTTACATTAATCAAGTTGACTGCATGAGGCACAGCAGGTAACCATCACACAAGCTAGAAGATTTAGCAGTGGCTCAATCTGAGATACTAAGATCACAAGATAGTTATTTTGATTGAATGCGTGATATATATATATATATATATATATATATATATATATATATATATATATATATATATATAAGAGGTGGGAATTGATACAAAAAATCGAATTAATTAGAGGTTTTGTAATTAATTAATCGCATATTTGCTCCAAAAGCAACATTTATTTTAGGTAAATAATTTTTAGTCACTATCTATAGCACATTTTCTAAACCCTTATTTCCAACCATTGCTAGTGGTCTTACAGTCCTCAGAAATCCATCTGTGTTTCCAATGTTGACTTACTCATTTTCTTCCTGATGAAGCCAGTCATTTGTTTCGGGTTTGAGCTGCTTGTTTGTACTTGGACCAGCAACAGCTCCAGAGTTTCTGTGCTCACTGTGACATGTTTTGCATTTAAATGGTATCGTAGGGTTGGTGCTTCTGTGATATGCAAACACTTTTTCTGCACAGTTTGCAATAAACGGCGCCGTTTATTCCATCAGGGTGTCTTTTGAACCGAAATTTACCGTTCAGCAGAGCACTTTCATTGTTGTAGTTGGAGCTGTGTGCGTCAGTACAAGTGTCGTACCACGACATGGAGCACTGACAAAGGTTCCGCGTTGTTTGGCATGCAAACTGTGGTAAATTACATCAACCCCAATATATATACATACACAGATGTCACCTCCATGGCTTTTGTCCATTGGAACAATGCATTGAGACAAGAGGTCTATCCGCAATTAAAATCGTCAAAACTGACTTAATTTTTGCCAGTTCCAAAAGTTGTACAGGATGCCAAAAGCTGCATTAAATTTGACATTTTCTATTATTGGAATGGTTAAGAATCCCTGATGATTGGACAGTGACACTTTTCTTAAGCCCAGATATGGCACCTACAGGTATATCTATGGTTGCCAGCAAGTATACTACTTCATTTGTTGGTCAACATTAGCGCAAGGGGCGACACGGTGGGGCAGGGGTTACCACTGTTGCCTCACAGCAAGAAGGTCGCAGGTTCCAGACCTCCTTGGTCCTGGGTCTGGGACCTTTCTGTGTGGAGTTTGCATGTTCTCCCCGTGTCTGTGTGGGTTTTCACCGGGTACTCCGGCTTCCTCCCACAGTCCAAAAACATGCTGAGGTTAATTGGAGACTCTAAATTGCCCGTAGGTGTGAGTGTGTGAGTGAATGGTGTGTGTGCCCCACGATTGGCTGGTGACCATCTGGGGTGTATCCCTGCCTCTCGCCGTAACACGCTGGGATAGGCTCCAGCATTCCTAATGAGGAATAAGCAGGTATAGAAAATGACTGACTGACTGACATTAGCACAAGCCAAAAGGGAGTAGTTTAGTCAAGATTCAAATAGCGGAATCAAGTCCTACCTGAGACTGTGTCATCTGGAGCCTCGTCCAAGAAAATATGAAAATAACAAAATAAATAATAATATTATTTTAAAAAGATGTGATGACAGTGACGCTTGGTGCTATGCTTCAGTATAACTCATTACAGGCCAAGAGCCATGGAGAGAGACAGCATCTGGTGATGTTGAGATTCACTATGGGCTGATGTGAGTCTGACGTGACTAAATCTAACAAAATGTGAAACTGGATTTACGAATGCGCTGCTAGTCTAAAAATCCTACTTACATCCTACTTACCTAATGGAAAGCTTGTACTTTATGGTGGATCCATTCTTTTTAGCTCCATTGAGAGTTTGTGTTTTTTGCCCATATCTACTTCCACTTCTGTAATGTTCTTACTTTTCTGCACTGCACCATCTGTGGCAACTCAGCCCCGAGTCCTAATGAGGATAATGAAGATGTGAGTCTTTAAAAACGTGTCACCAAAACATAGTTTCACTTTTAAAAAAAGGGCAACTAATTTTCTGAAACAGCTGGGTGCCTGTAGTTCTTAGCAAATGTTACTCATACATGGATAAATAGAACATTTTGGAAGGACTATTTTCAGCAGCAGATTAATTCATATTTAGTGCTTTAGTGAGTATTTTTATAAGCAGGACAGGGTGTGTGTGTGTGTGTGTGTGTGTGTGTGTGTGTGTGTGTGTGTGTGTGTGTGTGTGCGTGCGTGCTCCCAGGGTAATGAGGGAACATGTGCAACGGGGTGGCTCATTGATGTGTTTTTAATAGTTTTAGACATCAATGAACTTCTATATGGCACAGAGGAATTAGATCTATTATGGCTGTGGATATAGAGGTAATACTTATTACCAGGAACAGTTCCTTGTTGCTCTCCGTCTTTCACTTTTGGATTTGCTAAAAATAAGTTTGTTCAAAATATAGAATGTCAACATGCCAGGTTTTGTGGTGACCCAGTACCTTGATAATCAGACTGAATTTCCACCAGTACTGACCGACATAGTCCCAGTCGTTTGCTATCATCATTAGAAAAGCAGTAGTGTAGGGTCGATCAAAGACATGCACTGAATAAAGAGCTGTTGTATTAATATTAATATTAAATTGACTTACCACAACATGTATAGATGAAATAGGTGTGTTCCTCTGGCTCTGTTCAATCGACCTTTAAACACCTATAGCTGTGAAAACCTGTATGTTCTATATGACAGAAAGACAGGAACTCTAATTAAAACAGAACTCACATTTGTGTATGTTGTATATTTGGAAGATTTACATGACATGCTTAGACATACAGGTCTATATACAGAACATCTGCAGTGTACCTCCACAGATACACCTCTGTGTGTGTGTGTGTGTGTGTGTGTGTGTGTGTGTGTGTGTGTGTGTGTGTGTGTGTGTGTGTGTGTGTTTGTTCGTTCACCCTTACGTGTGTTAGACCACGTTTGTACCGAGGGGCGAACTCTGGTGCTGAGTAACGGGTCCAATGCAGAAGTGCCAGAAACTGCACTTCCCTGAAGGGCCGTTTGAGGCAAAAGAAGCAAATCAATCCCAATAGACTCTCATGTTAAAATGCCTGACTTTACTGCAGCATTAAACATATTTACAGCCTTGTACAAAAAAATTGCTCTGGTCTCTATAGATAATTTCCTTATTCAGGACAACTAGGGGGAGAGCCACTTCTGGCTATAGAAAAACAAGATGGTGGTGCGTGCATTTAAGCAACAAAACACGTCCACAAACCAACAGGACATCAAAAAGGCTATGTCCATTATTTGTATCGTGTATGGTTTGTGCACACAGATGTACAAACAATTGTACTCGGTAGCCTGTGTGTATGTGCACATCTGTGTGTGTGTGTGTGCATGTGTGTGTGTGTGTGCATGTGTGCGTGTGTATGTACCGAGTTGTCGCTTTGCTTTAGCTTCCTGTGCTTTTGTTGCCTGCACTGGTGTCAATGATGCAGTCTGTTGTAGGTTTTAAAGAGAGACGAGAGAAAGCGAGAGAGTGAAACTCTCCTGAGACCGATGAAGCACGTATGCACGCACACACACACAGACACACGCACAGACACACACACACATTATTCTGTAGTGAAATTCTACTGCAGAGGGTTTCTGTGGAAAGATTTGTTTCTCTATATGCTTTCAGTTTGTGTTTGCCTTTCAGGATTCAGACCTTACTTAAGTGCTTTTTTCCAGAGTGTGTGTGTGCGCGTGCGTGTGCGTGTTTCAAATACCATTGATTTTCCATTTTAGCTGTCTCTCCTGTGAACTCTGACCCTTAGGTTTTGACCCCGACGTCTGAACCCTTGCTAACAGATTTCCATCGGCCACACACACACAGATACACACTCACACAATTAAATAGATAGATGAATTGAATGCCTGTAGTTAATTTCAATAATGCAGGCTTTGATTTTCTCTCTCTGCCTCCCCCCTCCCTCCCTGTCTGTCTCTGTCCAGCCTCTGCTCCTAAGCTGCGGCTGATGCGGGGCCAGTCTCTGATGGAAGGCGACAAGCTGTACTTGAAGTGCGAGGCGTCAGGGAACCCCAGCCCTTCCTTCCGCTGGTACAAAGATGGACATGAGCTTCAGAAAGGCAGAGACCTCAAAATAAAGACTAACAAGTAAGTCTGTCAAATTGATGTTTTCCATAGTATTCACACACCACACATGGACCAAAACATTGTTTTAACAGAAGCTGCTTCCTCATAAATATTTGACTACATAGATACGGCTCTGTTGGACACTGGACTTCCTGTTTTCTTGGCTTCCATGAATCATATAACCAGTGAAAACAGGGCTGTAGCATCTACTGAAGGCCACAAAAAACGTAGCAGGACATGATGACCTCAGAGGTTTATATTCTGTGATTGTCCCTCGACAAAGTCAAAGACAACAGTTGTAAAAAGCCTTAAAACATTACAGCAGTTGATTCTGACTAAATGCTCCACAATTACATAGAGAACGCTTTAAAATAGCATTTAGACTATATTATTTGGAGATAACATTTATATAATTCAAACAGTATGCATAAATACACCATTACATTTTAAATTGTTAAAATATGGGATTTTTAAATTCTCAAATTTTGTTGGTGATTAGTTCGGTTTCTAGAATAACTGAACTGAAAATATTTGTAGACTGATACAGTTTTAAATTGAAAAAGAGCAAACTGCATTGCAATTAAAACGCAATTTTCTAAATTGACATTGGTATTAAATATAGTAAGTTTATGTGATACTACCACATGTACATAAATACAGACGAGAGAGAAAAAAATGATTACTCAATTAGTCAATCAGGTTAAAGTGGCAATTCTGACAATCACTTCATTGGGAATTAATCGCTAAAGACACAAATTGCTGGTTCTGACTACTGATATTTTTCTCTATTCTTAAAATTGGTTTAACTTAGTTTTTCGGCCCGGTGGTTGAACAACTCTAAAGAAGTCACAAAATCCTACATCATCCGTAATTGTAAGAACAATTTTTTTATCAGAACAATGTATCCTGACTTATGGCTGAACCTGTTGAAGGCCACAAACAACTAACGTTGGTCTCATCAAGAAGTTTTACCATTTGCACAAAACGTGCAATTTTACAATATCACCTTTTGCTATGAGGGACAGTATTAGGGGCATCTGTGACCTCTGTGACATATTAGATTCACTTTATGTTCTGATCAAATGTCATTTTCCTTTAAAACATTTTTTTTTTAACTTTTAACTTTATTTGTCCTACGGTTTGTGTTTTATCAGTTACTACAATGTATTTCTCATAAGTGATGTCTGTAATCCTGTAAAGAGTAGGTCTAGCCTGTCTCTGGTTGGAATTTAATAAGTACTGTCCATTAGCTTTGCTGGCCGTGAACATTTGTATATAACGATCGTTCATTTCTTGCTTGTCCGGCCCGGAAATAAGAATTACATTTCTCATCCAGTTAGAGATGAGTCTGCTCCTTTTTCGAAACAACAGCAACTGACACTGTCTTTTTTATCTGCTCTGTATCACTCTGTCTCTTCCCCTCCTCTGTCTCGGCCTCTCTGCTCTTCACTGAAGAAAAAACTCTAAGGTGCAGATCAGTCGTGTCCGTGTGGAAGACTCTGGAAACTACACCTGTGTGGCGGAAAACTCACTAGGACAAGAAGATGTCACGAGTATAATCAGCGTGCAGATCTGTGAGCAACGACATATCCCTATCTATATCTGCGCACATCTGTATTTTTTTCCTCAAATTATCATTATTAAAAAAAGTGGAAGTGAGAAGTCAGAGAGGAAGAAGCTATTGTGGTTGTTACAAAGCAAACATTTAAGCAAAAACAGGATAAATATACTTTAACATGTGTAAATATATTCCCAAAAATAATTGTGATTTTTAAAGGGCGATATTATTTCCTTTCCCTTTTCAAGTGTTGATTTCCCTAACAAGATCTATTTGTGGTTTTAAGAACCAAAAGTCATCTAAATATAGTCATACATCAGTTATATATCAAGCTTCTCTCTTCTCTCTAGAAAGAACAGGTTGTTCTCTGTGTCTTCTCTGTCTTTTGATTGGCTGATTGGAATGGGGGGGGGGGGGGACTTTGCAGAAGGCCTGATGGCTACTTTCAAGAAGGATTCTGAAACTGAGCTGTGTGTATTTCTCTGTGGAGCATTTTGAAACATGGTACAGTATTTATAGGACAACTAGACCTTCTTATATTCCTAAACCTTTACCTCTTAAGACGCACTACCTTTTTCATTATTATTTGCCCAATTTGTAAGTAGCACAGTTCCCACGTGTCACATGTTGTTTGAAAGCCCAGGCTATTAAATTTGGATAGTCCCATCGTGGGAAATTTCCATTAGACTGTACTGCTGCCCATCAAACCGACGGTGCTCAAACTTTGGCTCATGCATGGTGTCAATCGATCCAAAACAACTTTGAGACCATAATTGTTGCTTTGTTTGTGTATAGAAACCAACAACTGAAGCATAGTATTGCCGTAAATGACCTCCCGCCTCTCCCCGGTATCAATCACGGTACAGTGTGTCTTAAGTGGTTAAAGGAAGAGGGCAAGAGTATGGAAACAGGTGAGCTAGTGTATCTGACTGATCCTGGTTCTCTTTACTCACAAAACCAGCAGCTGTGAGCCCAAAAAAAGAGGATTTGTGACACTGTGTTTTTAAAAATAAATGCACTGAAGCAGACTGAAATGGCTGTGGGAAGGTGTGTAATCTACAGTACGCCTGCCAGTCAAATGTGAAAACCTTGTTATACGTTACAGTAGCAAAGAGATGACAGCATATCTTGTCCTTCTATTTTCTTGTCTGTCTGTCCTGTTTGTAGTGACCACCACCACCCCGTCTCCCGGCGTGAGTCACACGAGGCGCTGCAACGATTCGGACAAGGCCTACTGTGTCAACGGAGGAGACTGTTACATCATACATGGTATTAACCAGCTGTCCTGCAAGTAAGTCAGTAGCTCAGTCGTCCCCCGGTCCCTCAATCATCACTGTGTAGTCGCTCCCCCTGGTCTCTCCTCACTCCCTCTCTCCCTCTTTCTTTCTGTCTGCCTCTCTTTGTCTCTCTCAGGTCTCAGACACTGTGTTTGTGTAGCTAGTCACTGCTCTACTTTGTCTTCAGTTCCCTGGTTATACTCACCCCACACACACACACACACACACACACCAGCACACAGCTAGACAGAGGCTTGTTGTTCTTAGTTTCACAGAAACGCAATCACACTACCACCTATCTAGTAGGCAAAAATGAAGAATCCACTATCTAGAACATCTGAATACCATAGAAGGCGTTCAACAGGTAGGCAAACGGTACCTGGATGGTTTTCTACATCTGCTCATATTTTGCAGTGCTAACCACAATGCTGTAGTACGTCCAAATTGTGCCTTCTACTGGCTATCTTCCTGCATAGAAGTAACAGGCAGTGCTACTAAGTTTTCGGACGCAGCTACATTCTCTGGAACATGAGAGAATCCATCATGCCAGGCTTCAAGTTATCTATTTCAGCATCTTGCATGATCTCGTGACCAGTTGTACATGCATGCACTCAGATGGCAATAGGCAGTGATAGATGGTTCATCCAGTCACCTGCCGATTATTATTTTAAAGTGCTCGCCTTTCCAAAGTTTCTGAGGAAAACTTCCCAGACGGTCATGTGTAACAAACCATCTGGCCGCTTCAAGTTGTCTGGCCCCCGCCCACAGACATTGTGGTGATGTCAAACCACTTTTTCCTCAGCTCAAGGCAAGTTTTACATACATAAAATCTACATGAATCAAACAAGGAAGGAGTCATAATTTGCCTTGAGTGCAGTTCCAGGCGTCCTGTCAGCAGTTTTACAGATGTCACTTTTTACAATGGTTGTCAATAGGGAAAATGCTTTTAGGGCTGCAAGGGGATATTTCAAGTGACCACAGGGACATATCCAGATATTATCATTCATCCATGAGCTCCGCCCTCTTGTCCAAATATGGTCACTTCTGGCTCCAAAAAAACTAAACCAAAGTGCCAAACTTGAGGCTTCAAAACGGGAATCCACAAATCTAATGCTTTCAAAGTATATGTCATCCTTTATCTCACCTTCACTTCTCATTCTCTGTCATTCATCTCACAGCACCATGAGTCAAGAGCGCCGTCTTAACGCCACTGAACATGAGGAACACAACAGATTGGTAAATGCCCAGCGATAGACATTTTTTTTGAGAATTAACAATCAAAACCAAACTGCGTGGAGGCAAAACAAGCATATGTCATTTTGTTATTACAACTGAATTTGACTAGTAGATTCCAACTGGCAACCAACAAATAACTGCATGGCTACTAATGAAAACATTCAAGTTTTTTCTATTACAAGTGCAGAACACATCCACTACACAGTGAAAGTGTAGTGGATGTGTGTAGTGTAGTAACCCATGTCTTACCTGAAATGAGGGTGCATTAGTCTATATTATAGAATTTACTGCGTATTATGGTATGCATACAGAACATTAACAACATTAACAAAAGGCAACTTACTGGTTGAGGCAGCTTACTGCTCCAAATTTTAACCATCCTTTAAAAAAATCCTCTAAATCTGTTTAATTCTCCTCCGCTTCATCCCTCCCTGTAATCTCTTCATCTCTCATGCTAGCCTCTACAAGAAGCCCTGCAGCCGCCATGGTAAACAACTGTAGGCTAACAACGTTAGCTAACTATGTTACCCTACCGGTGATTTGCCGTTGCATTTGCCCCTGTCAACATGTCACATGACCACCGTAGCCATGGCTTGATATTTGAAGTGCCCTGATGGCTTTCTAATGGGCTAAACAGTCTCATCTGTATATTTTTTTGCGTTCAGTCAGAGATGTAGAAACACTGGTTCTAATAATAGCTGTATTAGAGACCGGCCTTTATTTACACCCACCAACAGTGAGACCGGAAAATGTTAGAGATCCGGCTGATAATACTGGTCGATATGAGGGAATTATGCGTTCAAAATAATACAGATCTTCAACAAATATTGAACAACTGATTTTTTAATAAAACATACATTTTATATACAGCCATAGTCTACAAAATAAAGGTATGTTTTTGCATTTATGTTAAAAGTTTAGCCGACAGTTGGTTCCAGGATGTTATGCAGCCACCCACCACTATGGGGTGGCTGCAGCCCCCTTTCAGTGCGACTGCTTCTCCTGCAACATCCTTTTGTGAGTCAGTGATTGTGCAGCTGACACTCAGCGTTGTTCTTTTAGTCCTAACATGTTCAGCAGGGACCCAGCTCCTGTAATCGGACAGCACAAGTAAGACTGCAGCCCTTTTTACACCGAGATCCCGCAATAATGTGGTGCAAACTGTGATGCAACAGCAATGGTGTTCCCTTTTCCTGTATGGATAAAAAAAGGATGCATTGGATAGTAAGTTGAATAGAAGCAGGTCGCACACATAGCATGTTGTCAAAACTTCTCGCACCTACCGCCCGTTGGTACCTTTTACACCAGACAGTGAAGCAGAGTAATCACGCCTTGAACTCGCTGTGTAAAAGAGACGACAGACAGCACATATCTGCAACTTGAACTGCATTCGCCACCAACGCTTTGGATTAACCTCAGCCGTTGTTTTCCCACTTATTGAAATGTATCGCCATATATGCAGGGTCATTTTGTAGACGTGCAGCAAACGCTTCCCTCTAACAGATGGCGTGGACAGTTGTGCATGTTCAAGAGCTTTGATGTTATGCTTCCTGTACAATTATCTGCTAGGAATCCATCCTTAGATCCTTCGGTTGGTGTCTGTTCCATATTTTGCACTCCTTTCTTTGTTTCTTCATTTCCATCTCTCTCTCTCTCTCCCTCTCTCTCTGCCTTTCTCTCTATCTCTCATCTGATATACCTTCCGGTCATTGCTGAAGGATAAATCAGGGTTTTTTTTTTTCCCATGCTGCTGACAAGCAGAAAACTTTGTTCAAGAGGGTGCATATAAACATTATGAGCTGTGTATAGAGCAATTTAGGGGTAAAAAATGTGCAAAGTGCAGGAAAATGCCACAGCTGCCTCGCCCGTATATGATTGTGCCACATGCGGTCACTACATGTTAGAAGGAGCTAACAGCAAAACCAGCAGACTTGCCAGCAGTTTGCAAAGACTTACTGTGGCTTCTCGCTTTGTCATCCTTTTGTCGGCCTGTCTGTTTGGACCAGTGGATAACAGGACGTAAATAAGACTGCTGTCTGTAGACTGTCTGTAGACTGTCGGGTCCCCTCCACACACACTCATACCCGACAACTCTGCACAGCTGCAAATCTGTGAGCTGCATGGCACTGGCAGGCAGCAATAATTGTTAATATCCTGGAATTTGAGGTGGTATTTGCGAAACTCCTTTTGTGCCAACCATTGAAACATATAATCTCCTCCTCCTCCCTGAAGGGGAAAGTGATGCTGTGCTGCAAAATGCAGTCTGTAGGTGAAAGTGGAGGACAGCAAAGGCACCCTGACTATAACAGTGTGGAGGTTAAAGTGGATACAACCAATCCCCCTGGTGAACGGTTGGCAGGGGGAAAGCTTCATTGGTGTTTGTTGTTTACCGGGTGTTGCTCTCAGTCCTCATAGTTTTCCCCCCCCGAGAGTTTCTGATTGCCCCGACGGATTCGAAAGGTTCAGACGCCACATGCA
Source organism: Lepturacanthus savala (assembly GCA_030544235.1). Classification (NCBI taxonomy): domain Eukaryota; kingdom Metazoa; phylum Chordata; class Actinopteri; order Scombriformes; family Trichiuridae; genus Lepturacanthus; species Lepturacanthus savala. Next base: position 18,451,337 of record CM060464.1, read on the forward strand.
TTTTGTTGTTGTGTCAGCCACACGAGCCCCTGTATTCCCACATATGTGGCTGAAAATGCCACATCTGCACTCGTGGATCAATAAAAATCATTTAATCTCATGTAATCTAATCTACAAATACCACAAATTCAGGCCAGTATTGATGTCTGAACATAATGTCCGCAGCCGCCGGCTTCTTTTAAACGCAATGACCCTTTGTATAATGACTGTAGCAAAATGAATCAGAGGCTTCGCTTTCATTCAGATGGTTGGGACAAAAGGTGTGCTGGCTTTTTTTTTTTTTCCTCCACCCTGTGCTCGTTCTCATGGCTGAAAGAACAGTGCAGTCGCAGGATAAAAAAGGAAAGCAAGCATGGGCAGATAAAGGGTGGAGTGAGGAGGGAGAGAGATAGAGAGACAGAGGAGAAGCAAAAGAGGGGAAAAAATGATATACAGTAAAAGCTCTGTCGGCATAGGACTGCTTCTGCTCCGAGTGTCTCCCACCTCTCTCTCTCTCTTTCTGCTCTATTTATAACTCTATGGGAAATTGCTGAGTGGGCTCTTCTGAGGGTTTTTGCTGTAATTGATTCAAAATGCAAGTTGTCTCTTTAGTGGTGAGAAAGAGGAGAAAAGGATACACAGTCAGTTTTATGGGCAGTATATGCATGAGGGTAAGATGAAGGTCTTTGCATTTTAAACCGGATAAGTATGTTGACCAGATTCTAAATCACTGTAATAAATACAGTGCGGTTATTACTGTGGGTGGCTGGAATTGCCATAGAGCTGCTGTTCTGCTATAATGACCGTAATGAGGCCACACCCTTAATATCATAATACTGCGGTTCATCAGTTGTTGTGATTTGCGTATAATGTGCATTACACTTCAATCAGATTTACTATAACATGCATACTTTTCATTTGACTGCAGTCAAATGTGATTCAATATCAATTACCGCAATAAAAAGATGAAATCAATTATGGCTGGGTAAACGCCATGACACCCATTATGAGAATCTGAAGCACTCCTTCAGAAAGACGTCTTTCTTTTCTCAAGGACATAATTTGAAAATGGGGTCATGTGTCGTTTTAAGAATCAATAGACTAGAAAAAGTAGAAAAGAATGGCAGCATCAATATTGTGGACGACAGCATGTATGTGTTATGTATATCAATATTCTAGTTACTGCGAGGCAGTGAGGAACCTATTTGTTAGTTTCAGCGTTGCGAGTTTGATAGCTGATGCCAGAATATGAATCACACTCAGCCCGTTGTATCACTGACAGCTCGCCACTCATCCAGAAACAGCTGCATGTACAGTAAACTGTTGCTGTTATTTATGCTCGAGAAATACCCAAACCTATTCCAACAGTCTTCATGCTCACACACTGTAGAGGGATTTCTGTGTATGTGTGTGTGTGTGTGTGTGTGTGTGTTTATGCGTGTGGGTGTCTGTGTGTTTCTGAGCGTACGTTGCGTTCTTGTATTTCTGCCTTTGTGAAAAACAAGTTTAATTTGAGAGTTTTCTGCATTTTGTCATGTTGGCAGGTCTTCATGTTTTAAAGCTTAGTTTACATAATAGAGGAAATGTGTTTTTGGTACCGTAGATAGAGATGTTTTCATCAAGGTTTAAAAAAAAAAGAAAAAAAAGTCGAAGCCATGGGTCGGTAAGAATTTTTTTCCTCATTTTTCCCGCAGTGTTAACAAAGGGGAGGAATTGTTTTTGTTATTTTTATGTTTCTTTACAATGCTATTTTTTTTTTTAGCTTACCTTTACTACATGTACTCTACCAGCTTTTTTCCCAGCGTGTTACACACACATTCACGCAAGTTTGGAACCAAATTTTTTTATGCCCTACATGAGGACCACCAAGTTTCTACAGTAGTTCAGAATTGACAAAACAAACAATTGCTTTTTTTTTTTTTTTTTTTTTTTTCGAATTTTGCGGCCACCATAATTGATTTATTGATCAGTTGGTGGTAAGCTGCAGCCTCACTACTGGATGCTGCCAGAAACTACACACTTTTACCTTTAATAAGTTATTAATAGTATTAACTTTTAATTTTTATGTCAAGTATTTTAAACCTGCTCTTATCAATATTGCTATATTCATAATGAATCTGTGCTCTAATAGTGATGAACCTACAATGAATGATCAGTGGTTCCCTCAACGATCTCCGGACTGTTTTAGTGTCTCTCGGCTCCTTTGGCACATGGACAGCTGTTTGAAACCAAAAGCGACCATCACAAAAAAGACAAAGTCAGCAACTAGTTGATGAACACAGTGGAACAACCAGATATTTTGACAACAAAATAATATCTGCCAGGGGACCAAAACACTAAAATCTATTAATGGCTGACATGTTAGCCGGTTTTCCTGAAACAGTCAGCAACTCAGTTCGACTTGTAAACCTTGGGTAATGTTACACTCTTATTTTGAAATGAAGGCATTGTGTGAACATGCGTGTACAGTGTAATAAGTAAACTGGGCACCACGGCATATACACCAAACAACAAACATGAAATATTTATATTTTCAACATTTTCAGTGTGTGTGTGTGTGTGTGTGTGTGTGTGTTTGTGTGTGTGTGCGTGTGTGTGTGTGTGTGTGTGTGTAAGGGGTTGGAGGCTTCATGAGTGTAAGTTTGAGCCCCTCCTACTTCCTGCACCACCATCACATGACCCTCATGACTGTGACGCCGTCTTAACTGCAGCAGTGATGTCATATTGATGCCGTTGATGTCACGGTATGCGGGTCATCTCTCTCTCTCTCTCTGTACAGATTGTGCTGTTTCTAATCCCTCATTCTCTCTGCTCTCTTATGTCTCCTTCCTTCCCTTCCTCTCGTCCGCTCTTTCCTACCTCTGTCTTTGTGTATTTCTCCTCTTCTCTTTTGCCTCCTGTTTTATCCCCCTTTCCCTCTGTGTCTTTATCCCCCCCCCCCCTCCCCCTCTGTGTCTTGTTTTCCCTCCATCAGGTGTCCCAATGACTATACGGGGGACCGCTGTCAAAACTCCGTCATGGCCGGTTTCTACAGTATGTCCATTTGCTCTTGTCTGTCTCCTTCCCACTGAGATGCTGCATGCTACATCGGAGGGGTTGGATGGTGATATCACTGTGTGTGTGTGTGTGTGTGTGTGTTTGCAAATCTGCTGTTATGTTTCATGTAATGTGTGTGTATGTGTGTGTGTGTAGGTGTGTGTTTGCATGTGTCCACCCCTTCCTCTCCCTGTCTCCCCTGGTTCCTCTGTGGTGCTCCTCTGGTCAATAGAAACAACCAATCTAGTTTTTTTTTTTATTTTTTCACTCTTACACAAGATATTTTTCACACTAATTGATCTCCTTTTTTGTTTAGAGTGCATTAGCTACTGGATACTTGACCCAGAAAAGCTGCAAAAAAAAAATTAAAACCAGAATTAACAACAATAAGCAGCAATTTATTCATTTCAGACATCTAGGAAATTACTGACACGGTTATTTTTATCGCAGCTTGATCCAGAGAACAGCACAAAACGAAACAGAGGAGACAGAGAATGAGCCCAACAAGCAATAGAGGAAGTTGAAAGTTGTTTGCTTTTATTGGAACACTTGTCACTTTTCTGTGTAGATGGTCCATTGGTGCTGCTGAGTTTAAACATTTGAAAGCGATCAAGGCAAAACTACCTCAGAAAACATTCAATAGGAGGTTGTACGTTCTTACTCTTTGCTGTGCCTTTTTTTAAAGTAAGAGAACAATCTTGTATTGATTTAACTCAGCGGTTTATGGAGCAGGAGCACGGCTGACAATTGTAGTCTTTTGATGGAGAACAATATAAGTCTGATATAATTTTGAGCAGCTGCCAGTCATCACTGGAAACTACAGTATGTCCAAAATCCAAATAATTTGGCAAGTGAATATGAAAAAAAAAGAGAGTTCGAATATGATCCATCATTTCAAAGTCAGGTAATGAGATTTGAAAACATTGCTCATGGTCATTCACCTTGTCATATTGCACCTATTTTTATTATTTGAATGCATTTTAGATTTAGATTTGACTCACTTCCTGAACTGAGGGATCAGTGATAAAGCCTCATGTTTGGAAATGTCACAGGGTTGTTTTCACTCGGAGCATCCATGGGTCATCTGACGAATTATCTCTTTATGGCATGTGCCTAGGAATGCTGCTTGAAATGTTTAATGTTTGACTACTATATTTTCAGAAATTGTGTCACATGTTTTGTTTTGTTTTTTTCCAGCGGTATAGAATTAAAGAAATAGTTTGATCTCCAGGGAATATTCCACTTTCTCGATGAGAGAGGATCGAAAACCACCTTCGTGTCTGTGCTTCGAAATATGAAGCTAGAGTCGGAAGAATGTTAGCTTTGAATGAATGGGAAGAAACAGTTTTCAGTGTTCCCACAATGCACTTTGTTTTCAGTGGCATATTCCATGATTGGCTGTAAATGAGTTGCGATGATGCAAATCATGCTCATGTGTAAAACACCTTAAAGGTCCAATGTTGTAACAGGAGGATTTGAATACATTTCTGTAATAATAATTCTAATAATCATAAGGATGTGCTATATAAATACTGTCCCATGTTTTAAAACACTCAATACACAGAGAAATGCACAGATCCCATATTCAGCTACATCTCCAGAGCCAGGCTTCATATTTAATGTACAGACATGAGTGGTACTGGTAAGCAAACAATCAAATTCCCCAAAATGTCAAACTACTCCTTTAAATCATTTGGCTACAAATGGGTCATGTTTTGTGGCACTCCTGTGATTGCAGGGTCAAAGACACTGAATCATGTATATGTATTGGTACCAATGAGATTGCATGCACATAAATAAAGAAATAAATGAAGAACACCGTAGATCACGCAATCACAGGGAGATACAGCAACAAACACAATACCCTCTTCTTCTCGTTTCCAGGGGATAAATATCGTTGCAATGTTGTCCTGCCCTGTTGTTTTTTTTCTGTTGTGGAAGTTTCTGCATTGAACAATGCTGGAAGTGTTTTAACTGAGAACACATTTAAGTCATTAGATCACATTCCTATATGTAATGTCTGTTTATTTTTTTTTTTTTAACCCCATCATCTACATGCTGAAATCTGTCTCTGTGACGTTGCGCTTTAAAGTCCGTGCTTGGTTCGTTGCCGCCTTTTCTTTTCTAGCGCTGTGAACACAAAGCGCCATCAGAGTGCGCAGCAGCTTAGGTCAGGTTGGACAGGAGATTGGTCGACTTTTCCTATGAGCATCTCTCTTTGTGGCCAGTAATGCATGCAAAGCCATAAGAGAAGAGGCAATGCTGAGATGATTTCTCTGCAAATCATATGAAAGGTTATCATAGCTTTGAGCAGTGGTAGTGGGACAAAGTGCTATAGGAGAGGAACGCTGTAATCAATACACAGGCACACAACTGCCATTAGTCAAACTAGTTACAGCACCCACCCCCCATTCGCTGTGCCAGCCTCATCGACTGTACTGTGTTTTTATGTTGGACAGTAACTCGCTGCTTTTATCTTTTGTTTTTTTTTCACTTGGTCTTGTGATTTTCATTTATTTATTTTTTTTTGTATTTCTGTCCGATGTTGTTTACTCCAGAAATGAGGTCTAGTAAATATAGCAGTAAGTGATGTGGCTTCTTGTCTTGCTGTCTTTTGTCTGTCTGTCTCTGTCTCTGCATGCCGTCTCCTGCCCGCCGGCTTCTCTTTCCTTCTGGAATCGGTTCATTTTTTTTTTTCTCCCTTTCGCTTTTTTTTTTGATTTCCGCTTTCGGTTCCGTTCTTTCCGTCGTCGTCGTTGTTGTTTTCTCTTTCATTTCTGGGGGGGGGGGGGGTCACAGAGCTGCGGCTGTCTGAGTTGTCTGTCTGTTACTGGACGGTACATGTGTCAATCACTATGGCTGACAGAGATTCCACAGCTATTCGCCTTTACATCCTGGTTCAGCGTATGCAGGACGTGAACATAATATGCAGCATGATCTGCTCCAAAGTGGACATTACACCTGACCCTATCTGTCTCTTTCCTTTTTACCACGACAACTTTCTGCGCTGGCAGAGCTTCTCAGAATTGAATTTATGGGTATGGAACATTATTATTCATTTTGCTGTGCTTAAAGGGTTTGCCAAGATCCTCTCACAGTCACACATTATTGTGCCATCTTCTTTCTAAAACCAACAACTGGGTCTCTCTCAACCTGTCCCTCTTTTTTTTTTTCCTCCTGCCCACTAACCTGGTCTGAAGACATGTAACCTCCCTTCTCTGCATGCACTCTTTTTGCAGTCTGACAAATTTGGGGAAAAAAAAAAGAAGTAGACGTTAGAGAAAGAGACAAATTAATTGGGAAGGAGAGAGAGAGAGGAAAAAAAAGTACAGAATTGAATTAAAACGCGATGGAAAGGGCCTTGATACGAATCGGTTGTGTTATTTTTCTGGACGCCACATCAGAGCACCACCTTTGTGTCCAAAAATCAGAGAATGTTTCAGATCACGGTTAAATACAAGTATCGCTTCCTCTGGGCTTTGGCAACGCGCATATTGGCTTCAGCAGCCTGTCGAATAAAAATACGCAAGCTGCGAGTATTTCTGCAAAGCGTTGCCAAAAGCCAGCAAAAGGCCTGACCACATAGTCTGTCCTTATTATTCTGCCCTTGATTGACTCAGTGTCAGAGTCGAGAGCTCGCCTGTCCTAAATCAGGATTGCTCTTGGCTCCACTGAGCCAGCGAGCTCACCTTCCCATTTCCCTTCGCCTCTCTGTATCAGTAGCCTGTGACACACACACAATGCCGGGCCAAGGCTCTCGTAGGCTTGTCAATCCCTACAGAGGCCCTTTATTTAGAAACTCTCCCCCTCCCTCACCCCTTCCCTTCCCTTCAGTGGCGTGTCTGGAGCTTTTAGAGGGAGGGGAGAGGGGGAAAGGTGCGGTGATGAATTAGGTAAAGGGGACAGTTTCTGATTTACCTGCTCCTGTTTCCAACCGGTCAGGTCGCAGGAACCGTATCAATACATTCAGCTTTCTGATGTATTCTCTCCTATTTCCAATCATGTTTAGCCCATAAGAACTACGGCTAGATGCATATTAATAGAGGTTTCACCTATTCACCTTATTTTTCAATGCGGAAATAAACAGTCGTTGAACCCCCTCCCCTTTTGTGCAGCACTTGCGCGTACGCTTGATTAGCATGATTAGCGTAATTAGCTTAACTAACTAAGTTGCTTTGCTAGCTGCTGCAGTGAAGCTGGTGAAGCTAGCCAGTGCCGGACCAATAGTCTAGCACAAAAACAAAGTACAATGGCGGCGTCCGTACTTTGTTGAAAATCAGGTAAATAAGAGACCCTGTGGACTGTTTTGACTCAAAATGAGAAGAATCATTGACAGTAAATGAAATTGAAAAATGATTTTTATCGTGCAGGGCAGTGGTCATGAGACTAGATTTAGTGACACAGCGATGCTTCTCTGGTAAAACGTGTTGCCAGTCACTACACAGTCATTTCACGTGTTAACCCATATGTTATCCAAATGTATTCCTGCCTGAAACACACTAAAAAATAGAAGATAAAAAACTGCATTTGCGTCAGTATATATATTCACCTGCCTACTTAAAAACGTTACCTTTCTTACTTCAGACATCACGTCAACAGCACTGATGTGTTTCTGTGAATATCAGACCAGGAACCTTTAGTGATGTAGCGTTGCTAATCATCATGTGGAGTGACCTCATCAGGTAATCAGCTTGAGAAAACAACTAAAATTAATCTATTGGTTTGACTAGATCAATTTTGATTAACATTACTCTCAATCTCCTAGTCAAAGAGTAAAGAAAGACTACTGACTAGGCTAGACTAAAATACTTAGGCTTTTCTTTGACTAAAACTAGACTAAAATGTTAAGACTTTACATTTACGAAAATGTACCTTAACAAAAAAGAATACAAGTCGAATAAATATCACTAAAACTAATATGGGTATTGGACACAAGACCAAGACTAAAACTAAACTGAAAAATGTCAGACAAAACAACCACTGCAGGGTCTTCAGTTTCGCTGTAACTAACAATCCAAGGGCTTCTATAATCCAGTTTGGGGGGACAAAGTCCGTCCAGTCTTTAGTTTCTGGGGACCAGTTTCTCCACTTTCTCCTGGACACGCCCCTGCCCCCTTTTCAGACCCCCTTTCTACATGTCTACATGTTTCCTCCTGCTACTACTTCCTCACCACTTTGCTTTTTTCTCTTTTTAATCTCTCCCTCTTCCCCTCATGTTCCGTTCTGTTTGTTGCTCCCTCTGTCATTGTGTCGTTGCACTCGCTGTTCTGACACAGAGTGTTATACCACAGCAGGCCCAGAAATCTGAATTAACCTAGTTTCACCAAGATTGGCTATTCATGTAGCACCTCCACAAACCTGTTAGAGTTTAACGTATTGCAGTGTAATGTGATCCAAATTTGTCTAGAGATGAAGTCAACAGCAAGTTCTTGCTATGGCATAAGAGGCTTGTAACCAGCTCGGCCCCGTCCCCTGCAAAGGCTTCATAGTCGCCTCAAAACCTTCCCAGAAATGTTGTGTGGCGAAATGAATGTGAGCAAACAGCAAAATGATAAGTCTAGGTTAGCAGTAAGTTCACAGTAGATAATCTGTATGGTCTCAGACATTGTTACAAAAAAACTTTAGGATCTAACTTTTAGGATTAGATTATGATCACTAAAATATGATGGAGCTACTTAATGAACAAGAAGTTAAGATTAATAATGGGTACAGTAGTGCATTTCATTTATGGAATCACCAACCCCAAATATGCCTTAAAGGTTCATTGTGTAAGATTTAATAGCAATTAGCGGTGCAGAAATGGACTATATAATTCATAGCTATGTTTTAATAATAAATAGTTCACTCAAAATAAGAATTATTGTGCTTTTATTACTTCAGATTGGGATGTTTTATGTTATATGGAGAGTGGGTCTCCCACCATTTTACATAGCCATGTTTCTATAGTAGCCTAGAACAGACGAAACAATGGCTCTAGAGATGGTCTGTAGTTTCTCCTAAAAGCCTGAGGTACTCACTTAAGTTGCAATCTGCAATCTTGTCACTAGATGCCACCAGAAACTAAACACTGTACCTTTAAAGTTAAGAGACAAATTACAAAAAATAAACTGTTTTTAGCTCGGAATAAAAGGGAAAAAAAACCTCAATAATAGAAACAGATTTTTTCAGATTGACGTTAACCAGTTAAAGACTTTGTTACTCAAAGTAGTACCTGAGAGTGTTGATATGATTAAATAATTGCAGAAAAATATAATAAGTAAAACATCTATCAAGACTTTTTAAATCCATTTTTCCCTTCAAGTTAACATTATAAAGCAGTTAAGGAGAGCTTTGTGGATACTAAACTTTGAATCTCAATCTCTGCCATTGTGGTCTTAACACTTAACACGAACAAAGCTTTTTTTTGTTTTGTTTTTTTTATTGTGAAGATTATTTTTTCCATTCATACAGGCATGCAACCAGATTCCCACCAATACCATCTGTGGCATTACATCCTCATGGCTATTGCAGATACACTTGCATAGGGATAGCAGGAAGATAAGTCAGGCTGTAGATTTACTTTGTATGCCTTTCATTGCAATATATACAATATTGTAGATTTAGTCCACTGTTGTCATAACATTGTTTGACAGTTGTACAGTTAAAACTGAAAGTCATGTGACAAAGTTTATAGAAAGTACAGGGCATAGGATGGCACCAGATTATCCTGATTAAACTCTTTCTGTAGTTCATCAATGGAGTAGCGCTCATGCTATGTGTGTCTGTGTGTGTGCGTGGGTGTTGTGCATCTGATTCCTGTTTGTCTGTGTATATTGCATGAATGTGTGTGTGTGTGTGTGTGTGTGTGTGTGTGTGTGTGTGTGTGTGTGTGTGTGTGTGTGTGCGTGCGTGTGAACATGTGCACATCCTGTATGGGTGTGCTTCCATCCACAGAGGCTGAGGAGCTCTACCAGAGGCGTGTGCTGACGATCACTGGCATCTGCGTGGCGTTGTTGGTGGTTGGCATCGTTTGTGTGGTGGCATACTGCAAAACCAAGTATGTGTCTCTAAAGGAAAGATGAATGAAAAGCTCTAATTCCTTCCACCTACTGAATAAAAAAAAGTTTTGAATTGCTTATTGTCATGTTGAGAACAGTGGTGGTAGAAATATTCAGGTCGTTTTCTTATATAAAAAAAGTACTCCATTACAAGTAAACGCTATGTGTCTGATATATAATTATGTATGAGTTTATTGTATGAATATTAGAATGTGAACGATGAACTAGGATGTGCAGAGCATTTAACACTTCAGCTGCAAGCTGGATTTAACTCTAATTAGGTGAAGGTTAAGTTCATGCTTTTCCCAAACCTGGGCTCAGATACCTTTTAAAGAGTCACGAGATAATTCTAATGAGGAGGAAAAAAACAACATTCTGTGTTCATTGTTTTGAGCCACATTGTAATCTTTGTGTAAAATATTGGATAATTTGACCTCTGGGTCTCGAACAGTCAATGGTGGACAAAGCTCAACAAAGTTAATATCCCAGAAAGCATTTTGCACCAACTATAGTGGAGCTGAAGCTGTTGTAATTTTCCCTGTAGAATTGTTAATATGTCACTTTTTTAAGTTATTTTTTTTGGCGAGAAAGTATCAGTTCACTAAAATACTCCATTTAATTACAATTGAGTAACATTAATACTGATTTCCATTGGAAAATAATAGTTGATTGGATAAACTTTTGAGTGAAGAATGAGTCATCAAATATTTATATATGGCGTTTGCCATTTTAAAACTATCATTTGCAGGGCAAAACATACCACAGTAGTGTTTTACATACTTGCATATATATATATATATATATATATATATATATATATATATATTTATATACACATACACATTTAAATCTAAATTAAAGACAGCCTTGGGTAAAACATAGATTCTTAATGTAAAGCTGTTTTTTTTTTTTTGTCTTTACCTTTAATCATCAGGTCTGTTTGCTATGGAGGTTACAGGGGTTACAAGCTAAAAATGTTGGAAATGTTTTATCAAGTAAAGTACATGAACCTCACATTCATACTTTAGTATATTGCTAATGTAATACTATCCAATACTGCTGTAGAATGAACAAACATTAACATTCTCTTAGTAAGTTTGTGTTACTTTGTTGGTTTCTTTGCTTGTCATGTTAGCAACGTAACCCAAAAGAAGAGAGTGGTCTACTCTCAAACTTCCAAATCATAAAAATTTGATCATGTTGGAACTCCTGAGAGAGCCCTATCGTGCCTTAATAGCATCGCTGCAAATGTAAAATGATCATATGATGAATGGACTGCTCACAAAAGAAATAATGAAAGCTAAAGACAGAGATAGACTGGATTTTTAAAGAGCAACAGGAGCAAAAGGATATTAGTCACTGTCGCTTAGGGTTATGGTTCATATCACTTACTGTTTCTTCATTACCATCAATCCTCCAGGAAGCAGAGGAAGAAGATGCAGAGTCACCTACACGAGAACCAAAATCAGTGTGTGGAGCAACCCAACCACATGCTGTCCGACGTGAGTCCAAACAGTAGCAACGAATAGCAGAGGCAGGTGCAGGTCATTCTGATGTCAGGATGAGCTGAGAGACATATCGAGGTCAATTCATGTTCAAGGAGATAGAGCTGCTCTTAAAGTAATAATAAATAAACAAGCACAGTTTTTTGATATTGAAAAACATTTTAACATTATCTTAATATCAAAGCGGGGGGGGGGGGGGGTAATTAGTGGCAAGTAATAAAACATTTGCTTATATGATTTATAATATTTAATAATAGTAGCTTTTTTCTTTATACTTTAGAAATAAATTAGGGTAAATTACGCATAAACCATGAACTGGGAAGCAGAACATTCTTAAATGGGTGCTAAAGTGGGTGTGGCTGCCACTCTGTACCAGAGATATTAAGCATCAGTGGTTTTGTTTTAGCTCCTGATAGCCAAAAAAAATCAGCAAGTGCAAGGAAGTCTCATTTTACAATCTCCAGGCTAATTGATCAAAGTGCACAGCCTCTAATGAAATATGGCCTGATATGTCAGAACTTTAATTAAACATAACTGTCCTATTAATAGGATTTCGGTGTTGAAATGTTCAGAATACCCTCATATATTAATAAATGCTAAAGTAGGGACAGAAAAAGGAAACGTACAGTAGAACTGTGCATCAATGTCCTCAAAGCAACCTGCACATCTAAGCAACATGTGTCATGTATCATGTATCCTCATGTGAAGGGGGGGGGTTCCTAATAAAATGTGTTTAGCTTCGACATTCAGATTTAACTCCTCCAAAGGGGCTTCAAAAGAGTCTGTGTGCAAATAAAACTCTAGTCCAGGGACAACATGGGGAAATACAGTGGCACATAAGTTTAAAGACCGTAAAGAGAGGCCACGATACACCTACCATCCTCTCTGAGGCACAATGGACATGAGTCAGCATAATATCAACTGAGAAAACTGAAAAGAGAGAAGTGATGTTACAACTAACACATGTGTACATACAAATATCCTCATTGTCAGTTTGTATTCATGTATAATTATTTAATTTAAAAAATGAGAGTATACATATTTAAACATATTTTAACATGTGTGTGTGTGTGTGTGTGTGTGTGTGTGTGTGTGTGTGTGTGTGTGTGTGTGTGTGTGTGTGTGTGCGTGTGCTGCAGTGCATCTCCAAGAGCGTCCCTACGACAGAGTGCGTGATCAGCCAGGGACCTGAGGGTGCAGGCAACTACGTAGACAGTCGAATGTCGACCCGCTCCCACCATTCTACCACTGCCTCACATGCTTCCAGGTAGACACACACGCACATGCACATGCACACACACCCTGCAAATAGGCATGTGCCATATACGCAAACAGTGGAGTAATAATTTCCAAAGAAAGTAGTTCCAATGAAATCTGATCACAGTGATGTCTGTAAATGACCTTAAATAATAGCAAAGAATTTCAATCTTGTAATTGTCATTTTTTTATGCCATCAAAACAAGCATGAGATTCTGTTCAATCCAATGAAGAAGCGACGATCATATGAAATAAAATATCTGTATGACTTAATACCACTAGAGCTAAATTTGTAAAATGTGCTTCTATTATTTGGGTAGACTAATCCTTTAAAGGGCCATTATGTAACTTTTCTGGATTAAAATGTCCAAAAGTGACTATAGCTATGTTCAGTATTTTGCTGAGTGGTGTCTTTACATTATTATTAATTATTAAATAAATCCATAATCTTAACAAAGTTAGCTAGCTTCCTCTCAATGTCCCCTGTGCACATGTCCACAAAGCGGTCATGTATTTGACTTTTTAAGCCATATTTGTACTACACATGTTTAGATCTTGGTCGTTGTTTAATTGTCTTTAAGCGGGTGAAGGGTTTTAGTCATTAGATACAAGCAGGACAAACATTAGCATTAGCTTGGCTAGCACACTGAACAGCATCACTGTTTTTTTTCACTATTCCATTTGTTTTTGAGAGAGAGAACTCTGAGGATAATTCAGGTCCCGTATAAAAATAATCTGAATGATCCCCACTGAATGATAAGCACTGAAAGAATCTTAGCCGGGAGAAATTGACTTAAAACAATAAAGAACACAACTCCCATGATCCCACGCTACTTCATGATGTCATCAAACTCTGATTAAGAGAACGTGTACATTTTATACATGTACATTCAAATTCTTCCAATGAGGTGATTTAACTACGGTTCAACTCATATGACATATGTTCTTAAAGGCCTTGATAGCGCTAACAGCTCTGCCACATTTCTAATTATTGCTGTGGCACTAAAAACATTGCTGCTAGCCCTGTGACTGAATGACAGCGAAAAAAAATGACATTTCTAATGACAATGATGAAACCATATTTAACGTCCGGTACCCCAAACGGTTATTAATCTGTGCCAATACGGATCCAGCATATTTGATCCATGTATTCCAATTAAAATTAGTTGATTGTGCTCTTAGTCTCTTTAATAGTCATCACTGACATTTTCTTCTCCTCACCCCGCCTCTGAATCCGCCTGCTGTAACCTTTTACAATTGCTCTGCAGACACGAGGAGCAGACGTGGAGCATGGAGCGAACAGAAAGTATGAACTCCGATTGTCAGTCAGGTGGACTGTCCAGCTCCGTGGGAACCAGTAAGTGCAGCAGCCCGGCATGTATGGCGAGGAGGGCCGCCCATTGGGGCTGCACGGACATATCCGGACCAGGAATGCAGTACGGGGATTCCTACGACTCGCTAAGAGACTCACCTCACAGTGACAGGTAGGAACGGTGGTGATGGTTGTGAGCGTAAACTCTGCTCCTCTGTCTGTATTCATGGCTTTTTTTTTTGTTACTCTTGTGTGCGCTTTGGCGACCCCAAGTGGCAAAAAAGTTTATTGTTATAAATGGTATCAATATTTGAAGAACTTAGATACCCAGAAACAGTAATGTGACTTCATACAGTAAACCAGTGTTCCTCATTATAGTGGTAGTGGAGGTAATAATATAATAAAGAGTCAAACATATATTTGGGAGTTTGTGTCTTGTTTGCAAAAGGAAACTCCACCCTCTGAAACATATTTTGCTTAAAATCAATGTGTGAAGGTCTCAAAGTAAACAAGTGTCGACAGCAATGCTAGGGGCTCTAGCTAGACGCTAGCACAGTGGTTCTTTGGGCTAACCATCTGCATAGCGTTGCCATACGGCAACTCCATGTACATTCTTGCATATAGGTTTCTTTCTAATTTTAGCTCAAAATGCACTGTGTATTCAAGTTTGATTTGATTTGCATCAATCCATATAAGGAGTGAGAACAGGATATCCTGGTCATGTGATGTGATTATTTTTGTCCTTCAAAGTATAAGACATGATGTGTAAAACTAAACATTAAAACAAGTAGTAGTAATTGTAGCAATTGTTGCCATATGGCAATGCTATGCAATAGAGGGCTAATGGCTAATGTTTAGCATGCTCACACTGACGAAATGAACATGATGTTTACCACATTTAGGATCTTAATTTAGCACATTACTGACATTCTAGTATAATAGCTAACATTAGGTAATTAGCATAAACCACAAAGAACAGCTGAAGCTTAGGGAAAAGTCATTAGCTTTGAAGGAATTTGGAAGGAATTTGGTCATAGAACAAATTGAACTTTTTAAATGAGGGTGGTGCTAAATAAAAACTCCAGGGAGTTGCATGGCTAAGAAGTCATCTTTAACCCTTTAAACCTACATCGTTATGGAGGACAAAATTCTGCACAGTCCATTTAACTTTGAATAATGTTTGATTATTAAATTGTAGCTCCTTGCTTGTTTTTTAGCCTTTCACTGTTTAAATACTGCCTTTGGCCTTTCATAGCCCATGTAGAAGGTTTTTTATCTCGCCTAAATACATATGGGTAGATCCTATAGAGCATTTTATTGTCTATATTAGATCAATTATCGTTCATATATTGCAGCTAACATGGATGCTAATGGACATATCTGTTTCCCATAATGCATTGCAAGAATCCTTTGACCAATTACAGATTGACCAGCAGGAAGTAACTCTCCTTCTCTTCTTCGTTTTACCGACCACCAATTACTCAGCAAGATTTTCATGTAAGAAAGTATATTTTAGTGTAAGATAGTGTATTTAGTGTGTGCAAAAAAAAAAACACCTGGACTTTTTTTTGTACATTTGTAAATAAATTTTGATCTGAATCAGTAACAATGTTATTTTTTTTTACTCCCAAGACCTTGGTGTAATAATAGTTTTAGTTCTTAAAAAACATGTTTGTTATTGTTGTGTGTGGGATTTAAATAGAAACCTGAAAAAAGTCATTTCCGTTTGTGTTTTTGTCTTTTATGGTCCCCTCGCTAACATTTACATTCAAATGGCATCACTACAGCACAAATAAACATGTAGTCCATGTTGTCCATGCTGTGTATAGCATGTCTGGGTATTACAGGGTTGAGGTTTTACAGGCTTTACAATACAACAAACCCAACCGAGCCAAAAATGGCCAAAAATGGCTCAGGGCTCCCAGAGTTAAGTATTTTATGGTCTAGAACAATTTTATTTAGAAAGTGGCCTCACGTAATTATCAGCTTTGTGTCTCCCTGTGCTCTTTACCTATTTTCAATCAAATTCAGTTGATAAAAGTATGTTTTATTTGCTAAAACATTGATTTTGATCGGGAAGTTATGTCCACTCATTTCAAAAAGTTCCTCCACGCTGACCCACACCAACAGGCTTCAATGTTTCTGTTTGGAGTTTGTTCTGTCTGTGATTTCCACAGGTGTGTTATTGCTGTGATGGAACGTCAACATGTACAGGGTGTACCCTCTCCTCTTTCCCACTGCATGCTGGCGTAGGCTTCTTAAGTTCCCAAGTCTGAAGAGTTTATGTTACTTATAAAATGGATAATTTTAACAGTGACAAGAAAGCTTGTCGCTGCTTAGAGCTGTTGCTGCACTTAGTATATATACTATCTATACTATACTATACTATATATACTAACTTATATATAGTTGCATTAGAGATGTATTCTTATCTCTAATGCAACATGGGCTAGTTTTGGAGGACTTTCTTACTTCAGTACATTTGTATGTCTTAAGTTTTGATTCACTGCAATAACGTGCTGTCATCTTTTCTATGCAGGTATGTGTCGGCCCTGACCACGCCAGCGCGCCTGTCTCCGGTGGAGTTCCACTACCCCCCGCTGCCGCCCCAGGTGCCCACCTTCCAGATCACTTCGCCCAACACAAGCCACGCCCTCTCCCTGCCCCCCGCCGCTGCCGCCTACCACAGAGATGACGACCAGCCGCTGTTACGATGCCCTGATGTACGTACACAAATTTATCACATGCATACCAGGAAGTGTCATATGTGACTGGAGCAGCAGGGTAACAGCATGCCATTAGATAAAGGTGAGGCTAAGATAATTTCGGCAATGGATTTGGTGCTTTCGGAATTGCATTACCGTATTAATGGTAATGAAGAAAAATGTCCCAATATGTAACTTTTATGGAATAAAATGTCTAAAACTGACTGGAGCTATGTTCGATAGTTTGTTGATTTATGTCCTTACATTATAATTAACGTATCCAACAATTTTCACACCTACAAAAATCCATAATATAAACAAGCAACATCACTGCCTCCCAATGTCCCCTGTATGCATACCTCAACCCAAAGTGGTCATGCATTGAGTTTTTATCCATTTTGAAGACATACATTTTTAGATCTTGGCCATTGTCTAACTGTCTTTAAGTGGATGAAGGATTTTAGCCATCATAGGTCTGGATCTTATGTTATCAGAGAAAGGAGCAGAGCAAACATTAGCATTAGCTTGGTTAGCTGCACTGAACAACACTGATTTTTAAAGTGAAACTGCTTTATTCAGTGCTTTTAATAGTTTTAATCACTAGTCTGTTTGTTTGGGAGAGAGATGTCCCCCGGTGATTTTCATTTGTTTTTGGACAACCATTGGGGTTAATGCCACAGAGGAATAATCCGTTCATTGTTGGTTTTGCTCTTTTCATCATATTTGTTAGCCTGGGAACCATCCGTGTTCATATTGGAGCTATTCATTGGGCACTATGTCTATTAAATGCGCCTGTACGTAGCTTATAGCCAGTCGTCGAACTTACCTGATGACATACCAGATACCTGATGACAATGAAATAGTTTAGTGCTAAAAGTTGCTAATTTTTCAAAATAAACTTGCAGTCAAAATTTTCTAAACACTTTCTGAGGCTGCATCAAAAATCGTAAATTACCATCTGCCGCCATGTTGCATCCACAGTTATCAACAAAGTCGCTTCTGTGTTTCGTCATCGTCTGATTGGTTCCTTCGCTGAGGGGAAAATTGGGTCTGTGGTGCCCAGACTAAATTACAAATACCTGGGCTCCGTATTTGTAGAAGTAATAATATAATAATAGAAGTAGAAAATGTGACTTATCCTTAAAACCTGATGGTCTACATCTATGTGTCTGCTGAAGTTCCCACCGAAAAATCCATATTTCTAACATACATCCGGTTCGGTGGAGTGATTCTAAATAATCCTTCCCTCTGTTTTACGTCTTTAGGATGGAAGTTTATACAGGCAGCCCCGGCGTCCGCGGCGACCCTACCTGACAGAGAGCACAGGAAGTCTACCATCCAGTCCCTACCGTCTCCCTGATGACGAGGCCTATGAGACCACCCAGGAGTACGCGTCTTCACGGGAGCCCATCCGGAGTCGGCGACGCCCAAGACGCAACCGCCTCAATGGACACATCTCTCAGCGGTCGGCGTGCCTACGGGACTACAGCTCACAGAGCTTCAGCCAGTCGGAGGAGGAAGAGGAAGAGGAGGAGGAAGAGGACACTCACGGGGAGAGCACACCTTTCCTTAGTATGCAGAACATGAACATGGACCTGCCCTTAAGTGTCCCGGGTTTCCGTCCGTCATCGGGCGCGGACACACGGACTCACCGCGGGCTGAATCGGCCGGGGACGCGCAGCAACGGGCAGAGTCGCAGCTCCCAGTCGAACCGCACCAAGGCTGACAACATGCCCCTTTAAGACTTAACCCCCCCCCCACCCCAACACCCACCTATACACCCCTGCCACCCCCCACCTCCACCTCACACACTCCCCTTCCTCCTACACACAACCAGTGGACTAGAGACCTGCACCTAGGAGAAATATTTTTATTTTGTATAACAGACAGATATTCTAAACAAATGAAATATTTATTTTCATTTCAGCAAAAATTGTCTACTAGCTAACAGCAAAGACTTTTTTTATAACGGGGGGGAAATATTTATATGTAAAGTTTTTTGATTTACAGCATTATGAGAGATGAAAAAAAAAAATAAGAGAATTACGTGCCAATTTTTTCACAAGTTAGATAAATAGAATAATATTGTGGTGCCTTTTGCTGTATGCTGAAGTCGGAGGTCCCATTGAGTTTTTGTAGCCTTTCTTATAAAGACTCCTCGTTTTTATAGAGACCAACCCTCTTCCTTCCTTTTGCTTTGGTTTTTTCTCTGATTTGGGATCTTCCTCTTTTTGAACTGTGATCTGATTATGTCATCATGCAATATTGATTCCTCCTGTGTAAAAGGTGTCTGTTTACATGAGTATGATCCACGCGATGCGCTCGTTTCACAGGGACATTTAGTCACTGACGCAACCGGATGTGTAGGGTAGTTTTCTCAGATGATTTTTGGATGAATCTTTCCAGATGAACACACATCATTTATGTCCGCTGCCTGTCATTTGTTGTTATTTCTGTGAAAACAAGAGAGTGTAGGGAGCTGTTGAAGGAACGTGACCTCAGATTCCTGTGTAGGTGTTCAGGGTGCTGCCATGTGATTGGTGGTGGTTGCAGTGTGTGTGTGTGTGTGTGCGTGCCTGTATGCAGTCTGTTCACCTCATGAAGCCTCATTTGGTTGGCGCCTCCGTTCACCTTTTCGAGGGTGTGGTCCTCCTGTTTGACTGACATGCTCCACCCACCAATCCTCACGCTGCCAGAAGCTCCATTGCACTGTAAGAACCTCCCTCCGTGAGCAGTCATTGGCCAGGGAGCTGCCGATCCAAACCGACCTAACCAATCCAGTTGTAATCCAGCCTGACTCTGGCCTCCCGTGGACTGCCCAGCCCGCCCGTTTCCTATGCCAGCAGCTTAGAGCCGCACTGTGTCTCAGGACTTCCCCATCACATCACAGCCAAAAGACTCAAGCAGAGAGAGCACGTCATCTCAGTCACAGTTCAGTCCGCAGGCCAGATCCACGTCCCCTCACCGTCCTCCCCGCCCGCCCGTCCGTCCGTCCAGTTTGTTGCGTTCACTCGTGGCCATGATTTAAGGAAGCGTGGGTAAAAACTCTTGAAATCAGAAGGGAGATTCAGTTGCTTTTTTTTTTTTTTACTTCGAAAGGTTGTGTGTACGTGTGCAAGTGGGCACGTGTGTAGTGTGTGGGTCACAATGATGATGATGACGACAATGACGAAAACACGATGTTGAGACCACATCTGTCCGCTCTGATGCAGGGGCGTAGCTAGGAAAACTGGGCCCCCTTGAAAGGAGAAAAAAAACAAAAGCTCTGGGTTCCACCTTTTCTTTTTTCTTTCTCTCTTTTTATTTATTAATTTTTTTTTTTTTTACTAATATAACCCTACTGGAAACTTTACGGGCCCTCTCTCCCGCTGTGGGCATCTTGAATTGTCACCACGTTTTCACCCCACTAGCGACGGCACTGCTTTGATGGGGGAGAAAAAAAAAAGCGCTTGCGTCACACTGCTAGAGAGTGAGTTTCTGAGTCTGATTCTACTTTTTCTTTAGCTCACAGCCAAACAGTGCTATATGATAATACTGATTACTGCATCCTTGATTTGCATTCCTATACTTTTATTGATTGAACTTACTTTGCTTGGTCATATTGACTGAATGATCTGTTACGTGTCTGTCTCTGTCTGCCCCTCCCCACCTCGCATCGCCTCGTCCCCTCACCTTCATGTCTTTTCTCACCCCCTTACCGACCTTCAGAAGCAACTAGCGTTGGATGAATCGGGGTCCCATCTCCTGACGAGTACCGAACAGCACACTAACAGCAGGCTGATCGTGTCAGAAACTCTTCCACTTCAGATATATATTACATCGGGGTCCAGAGACCCTTTCGAGTACACTGAGGAAAACTATACTGTATCAGATACAACATGTGTCCCTGTTAAGAGTTAATTTTTCAATCCGTAGAGTTGTTTTTATGTTGGGTTTGTTTCCTTTTGTTCACACAGGAGATGCATGGATCACAGATGTAGAGAGTATCTTATCAATGACGAGAAACCCCTCAGATTTAGGGGAATCACACTAGAATTATATAAAAACATGATTTGGGTTCATGGCCCAAAGGTCTGGCTAGTTTTGTCTTACTATCACTGTAATCAACCTGGGATTTGCAATGTGGAAATACTGCAAGTGAGGGTAGTGTGCTTCTAGAGCTAGTTGAATTGTTAACACCCCCTCCCCCCCGCCCTCTTTCTCCTCACCCTGCACTCCCCCTGCCCTGTACATACACACACATGCCCATATTATACACACCTCATACATAATGAATCGTGCACATACACACACACACACACACACACACATACACACACACACAAACATTCATATGGTGCACACAGAAACACACAAACACACACACACAAAGCCTTTCCATGTTTGTGTTCGTCAAGCAGTTTGCCTTTGTCTTTTTTACCTCCCGACTCCCTCTCTCCCCTCTTCCTCCTCCTTCTCCTCCTCCTTCCCCTCTTCCTCCTCCCCTCCTCTCACCCCCAGACCCCCACCCCCCTGCATGTCCTAGTGGTACTGGTAGTTGGGTGCATGGAAAAAGCAGCAAGCAAATCGTTTTTCCACTCGGTGAAAAAAAATAAAAAATGTGTCTTCATTTTAACATTCAGCAATAAATCCCCTTCTCTTCATGTCCATCATTCTTGGAATATGCTAGAAGATGTTTTGCAAGTTTTATCAAAAACATACTACTTGTAAAAGAAGAAAAATCCAAAACCACCCCTTCATATGAAAAATAAAACTTTATTCCTACCATTTTGAAACAGTCCTGTCATCTTTTTGTAGCAAGTGAAACAGTTACTTCTTGTTTTGTTTTAGAGTTTCTCCTTATTTATTGCTGCCTGTGTTTGGAAAGTCAGAGTTGCAAACATACATATGAACACTAGATGGCAGCATTAACTATATAACTTGGATGATGGTGATCTGTGTGTTAATTAATTACTACAAATAATTAATTAAAACAAACAAATATTACTTTTAACATGTCATGCTCCTTCAAAATGTTTTTTTAGAGAATTAATTTATTTTGATTGTATTGATGTAGAGTATGATACCTTTATGCAAACAGACATATTCAACAGTAGACAGGTGATGATGATGTTAATTAAGGCTTAATTTGATTTAGCTTTACCAATATTGTACACTGTGGCTCAACTGATCCATCAAAATGTCTGAATCTATATTCAGTCTGTAGTCTGTGATCATTTATTTAAATCAATATTTTTAGACATGAAAGAAAAATGGTCAATTTAATCTACTATGTTGTGTTTTTAAAGACACACATATGGTATATAACAGAATATATGTTTTATATTTTTAGAGCTACTTCCACACACAAACCTCCTCCTTCACCACACAAAAATGCAGAAACCCTTCAGACCATAGCAGCATCTGATTTATCACACTTAAGTTGCAATGTGTGACGTTCTTTCAAGCATTTTTGCATTTATTAGGTGGTAGACAGTTGGCTGGAGCAGAATTCTCTGGCTAGGCTTAAACCAGGGATGTTGCAATTATGTGGTCACTGTCTTAAACCGCTAGGCCACCAGGATTTGTCATTGTACTGTTTCCATGAGACCATTTAGAATCATTCTGAATGAAATATACAAAAATACAATATACCAAGAGGTGTCATTGCTTTGCAGAGATGTTTTAAGTGGGTTTTTCCTTTTTTCCCCTAAAAAGCACTTTTAAAGAAACTGGAAGTACTATGACCACACACACACACACACACACACACACACACACACACACACACACACACACACACACACACACACATCTTCAGACAATCAATTATTTATAAAGTCTGTACATGGATGCAAACTCTCCCCCATCATATATAATATATAGTATGAACATAATAGATCATTGATAAGATTCAAAACAGTAGATATGAGGAGCAGATTACACATTCATGATGAAAAAAGAACACACACACATGCACACACATACATGATTACAGATGTAGTACCTTAGAAACTTGCAAGACCAGTTGTCGTCTCAAAGGCTGCTCATTCCACAATTCTACTCAAACTATTCAGTGAGCTAAGGTGGGCTTGACGATTGATTTGTGTGTGTGAGAGAAGTGAGGAGACACGTTACATATGACAATAGAATGAAACTAAATAGATTTAATAGATAGGGAGGAGATAGGGTGAAATAATCAATTGAAACTAACCTGGCTTTTTTTATTTTTGAACAGCTGTTTCCAGATTTGCACATGTTTAAAGCTTGGAATAATTTGTAATAGGAATAATGCTTTTTTTAGCAAATTCTGAATTTATTTTGGTGGTCAAGTCCTCTGTTCTCTCGGAGAACCGAGAATATGGTGACACTTAACGCTGCTGGACTCAGGTTTGGCAGAAACTGCATATGCGGGTTTTTTTTTTTTTTTTAGACAACGGTTAACAGGTTTCTTTGTTTGGAGATGTATTACATCATTAAACCTTCATGTGTCAGACTTCCTCCAGGAATTTCCTACAGCCCCTCCTCACAATCCAGTTTAACCTGATGACTGGGATGAGAGTAATAATCAAATAAAGTCACTACATAAAAATGCCACTCACCTGCAGTTAACCAGTATTTATCAGCTGTTATATCAGCTGATACTGATTTTATTCAACACATTCTACAAGATAAGTCAACACTATGTGAATATTATTTGGAACAACTCTGTATACACAATTACCCTGCTGCAGTCACCTGATTTATATATATATATATATATATATATATATATATATATATATATATATATATATATATTTTAACATTTTGTAAACACGCTTATTTACACTAGCACACACACACACACACGCGCACACACCGTCACCCATGTCAGTGGGTGTGTCCGTGTCTCTTTCTCTTAAGTAAAGCTCCTTTGTGGAATTTTCGTCATTGCTCAGGTAAATCCCCAGAGCTACAACAGTCTCATTAGGCAGTAGTTAAACGTCAGTGAGTTTAAGCTCGGAGAAAAAAAAAATCCAAAAATGAAACAATAATGCGGATTACTAGCATGGGCCACCAACCTCGTATTCCAAAACGTTTGAGTGTTCAGTGAATGAAGGAGAACGTCAATCAAACCAGGTGAGTCATCTGTAATAAACTGAAATCATCTGCAATGACTGTAGTTATACATGTGTGAGGTTGTTGTTAAGCTGCAGATTTTCTGGGCTGATCTTCATACAATCAGGTCTTCTGCTATAATGACACTTGACTCAATATCAAAATATCCAGCTCTCGGAAACTTTTCTTATCCATTTTAGATGAAGTTGAGATTGAAAAATTCATTCTTATTAATGGAAACAGGAATCAACAGATGAATCTCACCATAATGTCAATTTAGTAGCTTTTGGTTGTATTTAATTATATCTTTGTAAGCCCAGTTGCCATTAAACTATAGAAGTAGAGGTTTTTAACTTTAGGTGTACACCTAAATAGATATGTGGTTCACTACAGAGACATTGAACATTTTTAAGACTATACTATAAATCTAATTAAAGACTATAGCATGAATCTAATGAAATTTAATGCAGTTTTTGAGAACAACGATGATCACCTATACTAGCAATAATCACCCTTTCCATTTAATTATCAAAATTCTAAATTGATATTAATGATTTAAAAAATCCTCCTCACATTTTTATGCCTGACTCTGCCTGAGTCAGGCATAAAGGTTTGTTCTGTGAAAAAAAAAAAACTGTTTATACAGTCAACTACCTGAGCTGATATCTTTCTGTGTGGAGTTTGCATGTTCTCCCTGTGTCTGGGTTCCCTGGCTTCCTCCCACAGTCCAAAGATAATGTTTCGGTCAATCGCAGACTCTAATTTGCATGCAGGTGTGAATGTGTGAGTGAATGGAGAGTGTGCTGGCAACCTGTCTGTTGTGTTTCGCTGCCTCTCGCCCCTTTCTATGCTGGGATTGGCTCCAGCAGAACCCTATGACCCTAATGAGGAATAAGTGGGTACAGAAAATGACAGACTGTTTAAACAGACTTAAGCTTTTTCAACACTAACATACTGTTTCTGCTTTTGCAGTTGAATGGCGAGGTGCTACTGTCGCTGGCGTAACGTGTTGATCTGTGTGTGCGCTCCATGCATCTGCCTGCTCCTGCTGTTCATCTACATCTTTGTAGTGGTGTGTATGACTATGAATAGCCTGTCCACGGTGGGGGACACTCATCACTTCGTGGCCTCAGGAAATTTGAGGAGTAAGAGCTTCGCCCCAATACCTAAAACTTTCTGGGACCTCAACCCACATGGAAATGCCTTTTGGAACCAACTCCAGCTGGCCATCGACCGACGTTTCAACCCCATCCTACTTCCCAAAAGCACCAAGAGGAAAATAAAGGAAACTAGCAATACGTATGATTCCCTCCTGAGCCAAAGTTTCTCTGAAGTTGCTGACTTAGACAGCACAAGGAGAACCTTCGCGAAGCTGCCAAAGCAGTTGCAAGAGTTTGTGGGCCACATGCAAAATAGGGACTACCCGATCCTTCTCCAGCCCAAAGGAGTATGTGGAGCTGGGGCAAAAAACGAGAAGGAGCCCCCTCTACTTCTTCTAGCCATCAAGACAACAGAGCTGAACTTCAAGAACCGGCAGGCCATCCGAAGGACCTGGGGTAAGGAGGGGTGGGTGGCAGGGCAGAGGAGGAACGGCAGTGAAGGAGATAATGACGGAGGATACGTCCGCAGGGTTTTTCTGCTCGGCAAAGAAAACTCTCAGCAGTTGGGCGTGGATTTGTCTGACCTCCTGGAGCTGGAGAGTAAACGTTATGGAGATATTCTGCAGTGGGACTTCAGTGACAAATTTTTCAACCTCACCTTGAAGGATGTGCTCTTCTGGAACTGGTTCTCCAACTTTTGCAACCAGACTCGCTTCATCTTGAAGGGAGATGACGACGTCTTTGTCAACACGCCGAGAATGATGTCCTATCTCTGGGAGCAGCTGAGGAAGCCACAAGCAGACAAGACCATGAGCGACTTCATGGTCGGAGACGTCATAGGGGCGGCCGTACCCAATCGAGTCAACAAGTCCAAGTACTTCATCCCGGAAACCTTCTACAAGGGCCTCTATCCTACATATGCAGGCGGAGGAGGGGTGGTGTACTCAGGCCTGCTGGTCAAACGCCTCCACAGCATATCTCAAAGAATTCACCTGTTCCCCATTGATGATGTTTTCATAGGGATGTGCATGGTTCGTCTTAATGTCCACCCTGTTCACCATCCCGCTTTCCTCACCTTTGACTTTCCCGACAAAGATGGAGAGAAACCGTGTGCGTATCACTCAATCTTATTGGTCCACAAACGAGAACCCAACGAACTGATTGAACTGTGGGCAGACATGAAAAACAAGCAGACACAGTGTTGGGATGTGCCGTTGAGGACAGAAAAGAAGAAGGTAAAGAAAGTCAAACTGTAAGACTATCCTAGGTGATTTGTACCAAAGTGTGCCCATTGTAGACTTGTCACCACAACATCTTGGTGAGCTTCTGTCAGACATGAAGAGGGTGAGAGAGAGAGAGTCAACTTATGTCTGAATTTAATAATTTGGGGAAACAAACCTCCTAGTTTAATTTAGATTCAGATCTAAGCTCCAGTTTCCATGTTAAGGTGATGCTCATGCTAAGAATATTATATTTACTACAATCAAAAAGGCAGCACTGTTGCCTCGCAGCCTCTTCTCCCTGTGTCTGCATGTGTTCTTCATCTCCCTCCCATAGTCCAAAAACATGCTGAGGTTAATTGGAGACTCTAAATTGCCTGTACGTGTAAGTGTGTGAGTGAATGGTGTGTGTGCCCAGTGATAGGATTGTCTGGAGTGTATCCCTGCCTCTAGGGCGATTGCCCTATATTAGCTATAAAGAGTATGATTCTTTAAACTCAGGATTAAGCTGATTTTATCAGGCATGGCAGCATCAACAGATGATTTAGGCCGAAAAACTCACTTGCATTTTAAAAGGGCCATAATATTGATTTAATTTATTTACTGTAAAGCAGTTTGACCTGCATGTATTGTATTACATATTTACAATAAAATGTATTATCATTGTTATTACTTTATATTTATATAAGTATATATATATATATATATATATATATATATATATATATATATATATATATATATATAGTATAGTATATAAGCATTAAGTATATAAGCAACAGGTCTATTTAACTAAAGGCACCACAGCAAAATCGTAATTGTATTGAATAGAGCTGAATTGTATGTGAATACCACTTTTCATTTGTAAGGTAAACAATGTCATTCTCTCAAAGCAGTTTGTTTTTAATAAATTAAAGGTGGCTGAACCAGTTTGAAATGTTGGAACACGAAAGGTCTCTGCTCCTCAGGCGTGTACCTCGTCTCTAATTATATGAGCCGCCGTCGCCAGCCAATCGGCTTCCAGGGTTGTTTTAAAGCCAGAAAAGTCTGAGTGCAGTCAGTCCAGTTAGGCTGTGAAATTCTTCAAGTCGCAGCTTGACACAAAAGTAGTAAATCAGAGAGGGCAGGTACAGATTCTGTGTGTTCCCAATCTGAGAGGGTGGCTCTGAAGAAAGGACATATTACAATGCAAGTGAGAAGCGGTCAAGTCAAGGTTAATAGTGTTATCTGGGGGGAGGGGGGGGTAACCAATGTGGCAAAAGAGGTGGGACAGAAAGTAGAACTGGAGACATGAATTTAAAAAAAAAGTGTTAAAAGTTATCGGGGTAGGAAGCAGAAAGAGGATACAGCAGCTGATGAGGTGTTGACACTGTTAGGGTTGGGACACTGTGCACTAAACAAATATCTGAAAATGGTAGGAAAACATTAGACAGGATTATGTGAAGGATGTCGGGCAGAGGACTCGTCAGTGGATCACGCAGCTCAGAGGTGCAGGAGGTATATGGGACACAGGGAGA
The DNA here is from genome assembly GCA_030544235.1 of Lepturacanthus savala. Taxonomy (NCBI): domain Eukaryota; kingdom Metazoa; phylum Chordata; class Actinopteri; order Scombriformes; family Trichiuridae; genus Lepturacanthus; species Lepturacanthus savala. The sequence continues at coordinate 18,479,085 of CM060464.1, forward strand.
GGATGAGGAATAATCTCAGCGTGTTGGGGAAGCAGGAAGTTACATTGAAATCAGTATTGAGTATGTATTAGAGAGCAAAAGTCTGGGAAATAGTAATTGTGTTGTTTTAGTTGTCTTAACGGATACAGGGATTCTTTTATAGAAGATAATGGAAAAGTAGAAAGGGTATTAGGGTGGAGGTCAGGCAACAGATTATTTGTAGTGCATTCATTTTATTTATTTTTTTTGTTTTGCTTATTTTGTTTTATTTTTTCGAGGGGGTTTGGAATATAGTTCTGATGTGTGATGCACACTACAGAACAGAAGGTGACAGTAACACACCGCTGAACCTGATCCCATCCGAAGAATAACTCTTTGAAAACCTGATGATGTGATAAGTTTATAAAAATTGTAAAAGCTGTGATTGTACATTATTGTTAAGTATTCCTGGTTCATTCACATCTCAATAAGATGTCTGTATATCAGTTATTTCTGTGAAAATAACAAACTGTGAAATGAACTTTCTTCCCCTGCCAAAAAACCTTTTTCTCTCCGCATCCTGCACCCTTTAAGCATCTGTTTTTCTGGTGTTTTTTTGTATTAAACTAATTTGTTGTTGCAAGGAAACAATGTTTAAGGAATGCATTTCCTGCAACCATTCTGTTCTGTAATTTTTTTATCTTATTTTGTCTTATCAGAGTCATGTGATCTTCAGTAACACACTGAAGGTTGAAACTCCAATTTGAATTTGCATCAGGAATGGTGAGAGATGAACTGAAACTCTGGTTAGTGCCAAGTAGCAGCAGGTGGAGACCGATACAGAGCCAGGAGGGAAAAAACAAAATAAACTCTGAAAGCTGATTTACCTGTAAATGTTTTGCATATGTTATTTCAATTTATATGTAGATTTATATGTATGAGTGTTGTAACTAAAATGACTTACAGGCACACTATTTAAATATTTAAAAAAAATCCATGCAAACCGTGTGTGCAATAATCTGTTATACACTATCGGCATGAAGAAAAACCCTGTTCACATGTATATTTTTGCATGACAGGAGGATTTAATGTCCATGTGACGGTTACACAGCTCAAAAACGAGCAAACCTTTTGTCTTAACGCAACGAACTACAGAGTAAGGAATGTCACAAAGTGATGAGTCATTCTGAGCAATCTGAAAAGATCTTCACGCTTATGACAAAATAAATCATCAAAGTTATCAACAGCATTCATTTGAAAATCTAATCAAAACAATCAGGTATGGTGTGACAGTACAGACGATACGGGCTCAGATACAGTTATAGCTCTCAGACCAACGGTTTAGGAGTCTCCCTACACCAGAAAATCAGTCAGATAGGACAATAAGTGGTAATCATTGAGCTATCCGTTTTTAAAACTTTTTACTTTGGAGGAAGAATGGATGTTACATTCTGTATCAATATTACCCTGCAAATATAGTGTTCTGTGATGTATGGTCAAGCCAGATGTAATGATTGTTATCAATTGTGTTATGCATAGATAAGATATTTTGGCAATATAGATAAGGCTCCACTGGGAGTTCTTATATAAACATGCTTGAGTTTGTAGTAGAAAACAGGAAGAGTGAACATTTTCCTGCTGAATGCAATCACTTTATATTACAATGTCAGTCAACCTTAAAGATTCTATTGGAATCAATGTTACCAGAATGTTCCATTACGTTCAGGTTTCTGTGAGGGAGTCGCACCGACTGTCCTCTCCTTTAAAAAAAAAAAAAAAATGAGCGTGTTCAATGAAGGTAGTCACTTAATGTCCCGACTCGCTGTAGGTTCAGGAGTTCAGAGGCAGCCGTTACGTCGTCGTAACGCCTGTGAACATTATCACGTCAGTCAGTGATGGCGGCCGGTCGGATGAGCAAACCGTCAGAAGGTTCTCGCGTCTCTCTCTACCGACCGTCTTCCCCTTCAGCACTACGAACCGTTTTCTGTCCTTTCGTCCTCATCCTCATCTTCGCTATCCTCCTCTTCCTCGCTCTCGCTGTACTGGTAGTTGCTGCGGTTGGTGTTCACGAACAAATCGCTCTCGTCGTCCTCAGAGTCGCTAACGTCGTCTCCCATGTCTTTCTCCTCGTCCTTGTCCTGCAGTTTCTTTGCTGTGTCCTGCGCTGGCGGCTCCTCCTTAAAGCCTTCTGGCCTGGAGGGAGACAATTAAAAAAATTAAAAAATCACTACAGGCTCAGTTACGTTCGATGAAATGAGAAGGCTGTGTCGTGCGTTTGTGTTTTTGAGTGCCCACGCACCAGAGCTGCTGTTTCTGCAGATTCTGGATGTTATCTTTGTAGAGAATGAAGCTGATCTCTGCCTTCACCTTCTCTCCTTCCTCAATAGGATCCACGATCACATAGTCACCTTGAGATGCCACAAACAACAATAAAATGTAAATAAAACATAAATTCAGCCATTATAAATGTAGAGAAATAAACTTTTGATGGTAAAGCCTCTTATAGAAAAACTTTATGGAAGTCCTGACGGCTTGTTTCAAGGCACGGTTTATAAATAATGTGCATTTCTCTGTGGATTGAGTGTTTTTTTAACATATTCAGTGTGTTTTATATAACACAAAGACCTTTCCAAAAAGTGATGGAACCTTTGACAAATTATATAAACATCAAATAGGGGTGCTCGATTATGGAAAAAAAATCACTATCATATAAATTATTTTGGTTGATTATTCAAACGAGATTGAGATGGTTAAACAGATTTATTGTGTTGCCAGGTCTTGCAAATCTTGCAGCATGTTATGTTGCCATAGATATATATATGTACACACACACACATATATATGTACACACACATATGCCAAATATGTCAAAAATGTCAGAGTCACATGTACATAAAACTGTCAACTGCATTGTGTCATTCCTTGTAGTAGAATAACAAAAAGAATCATTATAAATTTGGGGAAAAACTTAGTAGGTCCATTAAAAGATTTGTAGTCTCATTGTAAAGCATCTGAAAACTAGGAAAAGTATTATTCCTATTAAATATGACTAATTACCTAATATGCCTGCCTGAAATATTCTCAAGCTGCACACTGCAGGCACACGTTTCAATGTTTTTGCTAAATATCATGATATTGACCACATTTCTAATAACTAATACAAATGAACCTTAGTGGCCTTGCTCTGAGTGAAATGGAGACGCTTGTGTCCTTATTCTCCGCCCTGGGCTGCATTACAGTTTCAGTTCCTGTCTGCAGGAATCTAAATGGTGCCATCTTGTGTGCAGCCTCGATGCTGCAACTCAGAGCCTTTCTGTCTGTGGAGCCATACTGACAAGTCCAACACGGCCGGATTTCAATCCAACTGCAGTATATACATGCATTGTAAACTGAGTGAGACGGCTACAACCAGCCTTAGGAAAAGGTCTTGGTGGAGCCTATCCCAGCACATTACAGCAAGAGGCAGGGATACACCCCAGATGGTTGCCAGCCAATCGTGGGGCACACACACCATTCACTCACACACTCACACCTACGGGCAATTTAGAGTTGCCAATTAACCTCAGCATGTTTTTGGACTGTGGGAGGAAGCTGGAGTACCCGGTGAAAACCCACGCAGACACGGGGAGAACATGCAAACTCCACACAGAAAGGTCCCAGACCCAGGACCAAGGAGGTCTTGAACCTGCGACCTTCTTGCTGTGAGGCAACAGCGCTAACCCCTGCCCCACCGTGTCGCCCCCAAATAATGTTAATTATATTTTCATGTTTATGATGGTTGGTTGATTCTGGCTCCTCTTCAAGCATTACCCTTCTTCACTTACCTCTCTTGATCCAGATGTTCTTGCGGAACTTGGTGGGCATACTGACCAAGAAGGTCTCCCCCTGAGCCGTGACCGCCTCGTGGAGGTTGTTGCCACGGCTACTGATAACCTGGTAGAGGATGGAGTTAGAGGATGGGGTCAGGAAATAAAATGTCCTGCTGAGTGTGAGTGTCTGTCTGTGTAAATGTTGTGAAATGTTGTTAAAATGTTAAATCCGGTGAGCAGTGGACTCATGGCTGACCTTCACAATCTGCTGGTTCTCTGTGGGCGTCACGAAGTCTCCAAGAACCTCCTTCACAACGTGTTTGCGTTTGGTGGCCTGCGACATTATTAATGATGAGATCCAGGTTCATTCACCAGCTGAGGAAGGAAGTGGAGAGAAGAGGGAAATAGGAGAGAAGAGGAATGAAAGAAACAAGCAATAAAGAAGAGAAAAGATGAGGAGAAGAAGATATGGTGTTTTAAGACACTGTTACTGCGGTTTTAGTACGATACCACTAGACAATAATAACAAAAATGGAGATTTATCAAATTAAAACCAGACATAATAAACGTGATGAACTCATGCAAGTTTCTATATGTGGCTCCTTAAAACAACAACAACAACTACACTTTTCTAAGGTTACCTGGCTGATTCCAATGATGTTAGCCAGCAGCAGCAGCAGCTTCTATGTGGCGCTAACAGAGCTGCTAATTAGCTGACTGGGCTAATGTCGCTATAGCAACGCTGAACCCGCCTGAAGTACAGAAGGTAATTAATAGTTAGTCTCCGACACTTTCCGGCGGCTGTAAAAACCTCAGATTGAAGATAAGTTAGTTTATATTATTATATTATTATCAGTGAAGTAGAACCGCGTGCGCCCGAGTCTCCTGACAACAACTCTACACTTCCGGTGTGACGTAACATGCTTTTCAGAATAAAAGTCCGGCGGGATTCTTCTTCTTTGGGGTTTTAAGGTACCTGGTGTCTAAGAAAAACTGCATTGCTGCCATCTGCAGTACTAGATCTTTATTGTACTATACAGTATGTTACTATATAAACCAGTACCCATTAAAACATCAAGACATATTCTCTTCCCCTCCCACTTGACCCTATTTCTGAAATGCTTTTCAGAGATATCTCTTCCAATCTCTTGCAACTGATTGATCAACTCTTGTCTATGGTAGTTATAATTTCTGCATAGAGTAAAACATATTGAACTGTCTTAGACAAGAACACAGGCCTTTCTGATTTGTTCCCAAAACAAGTGATGTGCTGTTCATATATGTATTACACCACCTTCAGTTTAGTAACCGTATTATTTTATAATCTGTAGGCTCAATATCGGAGTTGTGCCCAAACGATTTTTGTTGATATTAAAATCGGTTATTACTTTCAACAAATATTTAAAATGTTGACATTTCTCATGACCCTTTCTATATGGATAAATTGAAGTCATCCATTTTTTGATAGATATATTTATTATTAATGGTAAACATATTAGTTGAAGCAAATGGAGACATATAAAGCTCTCCTTTGTTTGGTTTAATAATGATTTGATGAGTTATTTTTTTATCATTCAAAAGAATGAAATGTTTGGATGTGTGCCCCTTTTAAAGTCTCATTCCTCATTATTTGTCATTTGTATTCTATGCCTTATAACACTATAAATACCTCTTATTATTCTCTTTCTCTGCTTTTCTTTGGAAGTGTATTGTATGATATATAGTCAATGAGAGTATCGTAGTCTTTATAATAAAAAATAAATAAAATATAAACCTATACTACAACTTCATAACTGTATATCTGAGGCCTTAGCATCACACTTTACATCTCATATAATCATCTTTTTGTTATCAGACAATAACAGTAACTAGGACCATGCTTTGCATTCTGGGACATACAGTTTCTTTTCACTCAATCTGAACAGCAACCAACTAGCATTGAATGAAGACCGGCCTTTTCTGACATGCTACACTAGTTAAACATACAACAAACACAGAATAATTGAAAACATTCATGTAAAACTCCAGTGTTTCAAAGAAAATTACACAAAAAAACAAAGGATAGGATTCAACACGTTTTTATTCAACCTTAATTTATTTCCTCACGGGCTCACTCCTTTAGTACAACTGCAGTGCAGTTGTGTATTAATATGCAGGTAAAACCCCAGTCTATCAAAAGCCTCATCTCAAGTACTACATAACATTGATCTCTAACACTGGTAACAAAATATCCAAGAGAACTAACAATGCAGCAGTTTATCTATGCTGAATGCATCCTTTTTATCGGATGTGGGCTCAGTTACTTTGAGGAAAGAGGAGTAAACTTAAAACCAATACCATCTAAAAAGATAATAATCATGACCCGCAGGACTAACGGAATGAAATGCAAACATAAAATCTACATTAAAATGTCTATAAAATCTCAGTAGATCGTTTGAACTAGCTCCATAAGAGCTGGACTGCTTTTTGTAAATTGACATGAGGTGTGAGGTATGGGAGGTGTCTCTACGTGTGGTGATCAGCACCTCATTACAACCCTTGGTGTGAGTTACTTCTACATTATATAGATACAGGGTGTGTGTGTGTGTGTGAAACACTGGTCTGGTTTAACGGAAAAGTTACAACAGCAGGAGTTAGGTATGTGTCTGAAATTTGTATGTAGAGAAGTAGTGATAAAGTGGCTTCAGCTGTTGCGTGTGCGTTCTTATGTATGTTTAAATATGTGGTGTCACTGGTTTAGTTGACTACAGCAGATGAGCACATCTTGTTGATCCCACATGCATTGGACCCCCTGTATAGGTTGTAGTAACCCTGTATGAGAAGGAGATAGAGAGAGAAAAAAATCAAAAAATGTACACAGGAACATTACAAATACGTTCAACACACACTTGAAGCTTTGGTGGATTCATTTGTATGTTATTTTCTGTGGGGAAAACCTTTTAGTAGCTGGTGATGTCTTACCTTCTCTCCATAATCCTCCCCCCAGCTGTTTTTGATGGCCCAGAATGGGATTCCTTTACCTGAAAAAACAAAAGAAAAGGATGTGACTCACACCACACTTACACACCAACAGGGCAGCAAGTGTGTCTTTCTGCAGGCTTTGGTTCTAAGGAATAAAACAAAACTCGGGATGGGAAAAAAAAAAAAAAAAATCACTCACGTTCTCCATATCCCACCAACAGCACAGCGTGGTCGATCATCCAGGGGTTGCAGAAGATCTTCAGAGGATGAGACACACCCTTCCTGTAGAACTAAACAAATGCAATAGACAAGTAAAATTAATTACACGTGGAAAGTGATTTATGTGGTTATATGATGGTGAATTGAATTCTGGTGGAAATGAGCAGTACTTTGACATAAAACTGATGCTTTTTCCCCAATTTATAAATGATGTTAAGATGAAGACAGGGATCTCCTGCCTACCTGCATGGCGAAGGCATTCAGCGCGACAGAGATTGGTCCGTTCTCAGCCAGCCAGGCTGCAATTTCTGAGGGAAATTAAAAGAAAATTTAAATATTTAATAGGCCAATTTTTTCATGTTAACACACACACACAAGACCAACTTTTCTAAACAAAGTGTAAAATGCCAGGAGAACCAATAGGATGCATGTATATATGATGTTCAGTATCTCTACATCTTTAAAATCAAAAGATACAGACTTGTGACATCAGCAGCCATTAATCCCTGATGCTTATGTGTCTTGAGTTGAGTCATTCCTCTTTATTCATGGGATCTACTTTGTGCGGTTTCAGTCAGTCAGTCATCTTCTATACCTGCTTATTCCTCATTAGGGTCACAGGGGTCTGCTGGAGCCAATCCCAGCGCGTTACGGTGAGAGGCAGGGATACACCCCAGATGGTCGCCAGCCAATCGTGGGGCACACACACACCATTCACTCACACACTCACACCTACGGGCAATTTAGAGTCGCCAATTAACCTCAGCATGTTTTTGGACTGTGGGAGGAAGCCGGAGTACCCGGTGAAAACCCACGCAGACACGGGGAGAACATGCAAACTCCACACAGAAAGGTCCCAGACCCAGGACCAAGGAGGTCTTGAACCTGCGACCTTCTTGCTGTGAGGCAACAGCGCTAACCCCTGCCCCACTGTGTCGCCCTGTGCGGTTTCAATTTTGACTTAAAAGAAAACTTTTATTTTCTTCTGAATTTCTGTGGACACATTTATCAGCGCTTTGTCTTCTTTTCTTGCTCATCTCCTCCCTGCTCACCTTTCTCGTCTTTGGACAGCTCCACAGAGCTGTTGATGTAGGCGGCCACCTTCCTGCTGGTGAAGTCACAGCGCTCCTTTCGCCCAATATACGAGTAGTCATTCTCAGACTCCAGGCCACCTTAACCGCATGGGGGGGGGGGATTTAAAGGTTAGGGCTTGCACAAAGTTTAGCAGAAATTACAGTCATGAATGCAAAGAAAAAAATTGAGAAGCAAAATGTTGGCACACACCACTGGTCGTCCACCCACTTCCTTTCTTACCCAGCTTCTCTATGGCTTCATAAGCATTTGATGGCAGCCCGCCTCGACAAGCCTGGTCCAGCCCATCACAGTCCACCAGCTCTGCAAGGAACAAATCAAACAACTGATCAAACCACAGCTTACATGAATAACTACCAACATTACTGTAGACCGTTTTTCACAGCAGCCACATTGATATGAAAAAGTATTGTTGATTTGTTGCATTACACATGTAGCAGGTGTGTGTGTTACCTTGTTCAGATAATGACAGCAGCGTTCCATTTTTCAGAAACCACTGGCCTTCAATGTTGCCTGTGACAGAAAATGCCCAGCACGATCCACACATACCCTGAAGGATACACACACACAAGCATGAACTAGGCGGAAGGTATCATTTGTTCATTAGTGACATTTTATTCAGGGTGACTGCCCTATAATTAACTCTGCTTGTTGATACCTGGTTCTTAACAGGACTGACGGCTCCGTGATCTCGCCAATCCCAGCTGGCGGGGGCGGGGCCTCGGGCTGGAGAAGCCGGTTTCATTGGTTTGTGAAGAGTCCACTGGCTCAGTAGTTGGTTCAGGTACGTAGAGCGGAACTCTTCCTCTGGAAAAAAAAAAAAGCAGAAGGAGAGCAGCTGACTCATTCGTGTTGCTCAAGAAGATATTTGTTGAAGAAAAGGGGATTTGCAGCACACAGAAAGCACAAAATGTATTTCAGCACGTGGTTGAAATGTTTTACCCACCAGTGAGGTCGCTGAACTTGGTGACCCCGTACTCTGCCGATCCCTGATCCAAAGACTGGATCTTCTCTGCAGTCTTCAGGTTCTCGCGGAAGATTAGCAAACGACGGTCTGCCTCTACAGGGTCAAAGTCAAATAGACACATTTCAAAATGTGAATTGAAACTTCACAGTCAAAGACAAGTTGAATTGCTGTGTGTGTATATATATATATATTCTGAACAAATTACAGTGAGTTCGTAGCTATTTCTTGAACTCAAATTTATTTTTGCCATGATAAGAACGTTTTAATCCAATCAAAGTTTTTTTTTAGAGAAGAAAAAAGTCCACTTTTATATTTACATAATATCAACTCAAAAGAAATACCTTTCTTTCAGATTTGACTGACATGTTTATTTGATGGGAATCATCTATTTTCCACTATGTCCTTGTTGGTTTGTCGTCTAAATAAATTCTACTAGTCTTTGGATTGTCATAATCAGGATTAGAGGTTTCTCCTTGCATTTATTGTTACCAAATAAATAATTTTATTTATAGACTGATTTTTTTCCAGTAGATATTTTGACTATGAGTGAAAATCATAGCATAATTGGCACAGGTAGAGCTGGTAACATTGATTATTATTAATTACTTCAATACACTGCAGCAATTAGTGATGAATTAGTGATGTGTGTCAGACACTCACCCTCCTGGCTGCTGTAGACTTTATTGTATTTCACCATGAAACTTTTAAACTGGCCCAGCAGCTCCACAGACTCCTGACAAGAGACAGAATCAACAAGAGCCTTATTGTTGGTTGATTATTGATTATTACACTTTACTCAACAAATCAAAAAACAAATTTGGACTTAGACAGGGGCAGTGATAGGAAACTGTTGATCTGTGATGTTATTGATTTGTACACAACGTTATTCCTTTTACCTCCAGAGGCTGGCTGGTGGATGGATCCTCAACCTTGTTGGTCTCTTCAACTTGTGGTTCAACTGATAAGAAAGACATTTAGGAAAATGTGGACTGTAAGTGTTAATGTATAGAATAATTATTATTATTTCTTTTAAAAAGATCAATGTGAATCAAAAGGCAGAGCTGCGACGGAGAGGAACCTCAACTAAATTCTGCTTCTGCAACTAACTACTTCACATGTACAAGGAGCAGATAAATATATATAGTGTAGGTTAAGTTCAAGCTGATAAAAGCTGTTAATCAATAGAGATTAGGAAAGATCTGTCCAGAGAAAGTTGGACCCAACGGTATTGAACCTCCCCCACTTTTTTCCTATGAAGCCTCACTTATCGACAGGACGGTAAACATTAGTGTGACATAATAACTGGGTAATGAAGGTCATGTCAAGCCATTTTTCCTAGAAACGTAGATGTGCTTCTGTAAATGGAGATATGATTAAAAATCAGGAAACACAAACATCAAGTAGTTTTTTTCCCTCCTGAGCGGTGTGCTCTCATGGTGCCTGGACAGATCACCCCCAATGACTGCTAACGAATCAATTATTACCTGTGCCGCCATTTTCAGAATAATGATAATTATTTTCTTTAGGCAAGGCAAGATTATTTGTATAACAAATTTCAGCAACAAAAACATTAAAAGCATCAGGATACTATATAAAAACAGCTGATTAAAAGGGAAAAAAACATTTTAGAAAATAACAATGACAAATTAAAATGTAATTAAAAATAAATAAGATTACAAATTAGAAACAAAACAAAAACTAGCAAGATATGATTTGAAAACAGTTGATTAAAAGGGGAAAATCAAAAATTGGAATTCAAACAAAAACAAGAACAACGTTAGTGTTTCAACTAGTTTCATGGGACTGGTGCTATGGTGTAGGATAGTGCCACTATTACAGATCGAGATCATGATAACAATAAAAACACACAAACATTACATTTATAATACATTGATAATTTATATCCAATGGTCTCATTATTGACCAAAGGATGAGCTGTGAATTTGAGACACTCAATGGTGAATGATGTTTGGCTGCTGACTGACCTTTAGGTTGACACTTCTGTTTCAGCAGAGTTGAAGTCCCCTGCCAGGGAATGTCCCACACTTCAAACACACACACCTCCGTCTGACAAATACACACAGAGAACACAGACATTATATATCAGTGTATTAACTTGATGTTACACAGTTAGCATTGGGAATTGTTTTTTAAAAAAGAGGAATGTGTTTTAAAAGGCTGCAGGCAGAGAGAACCAACAAACACAATTAATGCCTGAGTAAGTGGTGGTGAAAGGGTCACACAGCTCTGTTTAGAGGCTGTTTATAAAACCAGGAGTAGTGTCCTGGTTATGTATCCTGCTAAAGGGGAACAAACGGACAGAAAAACACTGGTGCGTGTGTCTGCATGATGACTGGGCATGAGGTTAGGGTTGTCAAACTCAAGTCACAAGATCAGATGGTTGCTGATGTCCTACTGAACAAACGGAACTACTTTGCTGCAATAATAACACACACACACACACACACACACACACACACACACACACACACACACACACACACACAGTCAGACAGACAGACACAGACATCCTACCTTAAGTTTGTGTGCCTCTGGGTAGAAGTCACATGTCCTGAGCATGGTGCTTTTCTTGCATTGAGTATTACTTAGTTCCACTGTGATCGTATAGCGGATTCCCTTAACCAGCTGGAAAACAGAAAAACACACATTGATTATTTTTGTATTACTATTTTTTCACAAACCATTCATTCATACTTATTCTGCTGCAGTCTAGTACACAACTGGCGCTTTAAAGACAACTAAATCTGTGTTTGAATGACATTAAGCCAGTGAAAGCTTTTGGTATATTGTCTAGCAGCTTGTCTGGATGCTTCTTTTTGCTGGTTGCAGCAGGCCACACAGCACAGATGGATGCGCTGCTAAAGGACGGATGGAAGCGGCGTCAAGCCAGTGAGAGTCAGCAATCTGACTTCCGGTCGAAATTAAACGATGTTCTTATTAGAAGGCATGTTATTGTATTACTTACTGAGTAGGTTTTTTTAAGTGCCAAAAATAACTCACGCATATGATAAACGAACGTGTGCTAAGTGACTTTTTTATTTTGGTGAACATCTAAGTCAGTGAGCATATTGTTGCTTTTATTTTCAAAATAAATCGCCTTACTTCCTTTTGTCGTTGTTTGGCTAACTGCTAGCTTGATTTAAGACGCAGCCGCGCTGTTGGTACAAAGAATAGAGAACGTACTGTTCTATAACAACACATTGACTCTGTGTAACCTGAATAAACTCTATATAAACCAGTCACGTGACTTTTCATTACAAATGTGTCTGTTCGTATATAAACCTACGCCGCGCTGCGGATAAAAGCCGCCGCGGTGGTTTTCCTTCATCTGACCTGTTTGGTGGCGGAGACGATCCGGCTGACTCGGCGGAGGTGCATGGCGTTGGAGCCGCGGTTGTAGCGCTCCTCGGCGAACTGCAGGACCTTCTTCAGGCCGGGGTCGGTCTCCAGCAGCCGCACCGGGGAGCCGGGAGGCCCGAACAGAGGCCGGTCCAAGTCCTCGCCGAGCCCCAGCGCGGAGCCTAGAGCGGCGGCCAAGGCCAGCCACGGGATTACCGGACAGCGGCGGGATCCGAGCTTCATGTTAGCCCACTGAGCGCTGAACGGAGAACGGGAGCAGGTGTCCGGACGGCGCGAGGTTTAACGACGAGGCGATGATTGTTTTTTCAGGATCGATGTAAAGGTGTGTGCCGCTGCAGAGGAGACGCTGTTGTTGTTGTTAAACAAATGTGCTCAGCTGATGTGAGTCGGTGGGCGGAGCCAGACCAGACACCAGAGGCTGCGTTCAAGAACACGAGAGTTACACAGTGTTACACAGTCACAACGAGATTATACCCAGACTATTGCGTAGCCACCACCACCACTGACGCGTTAGTGGCTGCTAAGCAACAAATAGATACAGAATATGCAGCTCTGGAAAAAAAGAGACCACTGCATTTCTTTTTTCTGAAATCAGCATCTCTACATGTATGACAGCCATCCCACTGCAGAGTCTGTTGAATTCCAACACATACACACCTCATTCTGATTAAAGAGGTACTGAGTGGGTGAAACCTGAACCAAGAAGAATGGTGAAGACTTGTGGAGAGAATACCAAGACGCATGAAAGCTGTGATTAAAAATGAGGGTTATTGCACCAAATATTGATTTCCGAACTATTCTTAAGTATAAATATTAGTATTATGTGAATTTGATTTTGTTTCTGTAAATGTGATCTCGTTTCTTTGCATTGGTTGAGGTATGGAAGCAATGTATCATTTTTTTTCTTTTTAAGATTTTCTTTTTATTAAATTTATAACCTATAAAAGTAACTGCTTATACACACTGTTATTGCTACAGGGTTATTGTAAAGTGCACATGGTATGAGGTAGGTGAGTAGATTATTGCACACTGAATTATTGAGAAATAGAGATAAATAAATTACACCTATTCTGTATACATCTTTATGAATTAAATACATATCTAAATATAAATATATAAAGAGTATGATAAAAGTATAATAAATATAAGCTACAATATACAATATTATGTTGTTCTGCAAATAAATGCTCTAAACAATAATATTTTTATTTGGAATTTGGGGGAAATGTTGTCTCAAACAAAAATACCCAAACACATAACTAAAGTAGTAAAATCAGAAAACTGTTAATTTTGCAGTGGTCTTTTATTTTTTCCCAGAGCTGTATTTATTACCTTATTTTTTTTATTGGCTGGTGTGAAAAACACAAGTTAAAATGTGAGAAAAGTGATATTATACCCCAATACAGCTGTTTGTCAAGTCAAGTCAGTTTTATTTGTATAGCCCAAAATCACAGATCCACCTCAATGGGCTTCAGAGTTTATACAACAGCAACACAACATCCCCCGTCCTTAGACCCTCACATCATACAAGGGAAATGTCCATAAAAAAAACTTTAACAGGGAAAAACAGAGGAGGAAACCTCAGGAAGAGTCAGTGGTTCTCAATCTTTTTCATGTCAAGGACCCATAAAATCACACAAATTACACCACAGACCCCCATTTGATAAGGCTTTGTCCCAGAGTCCCCAACTGAGAAGATTTTTTCTTTTAGACATTAAAGAAAGTGTATGAAACTCATGCTAAACATGTCATTGTGTTACTTATAGATGGATTTACACTAATTAAAATAAAGGATTCCCTGGAACAATGACCTGTGGGGGTCCCTTGACCCCACTTTGAGAATCACTGCAATAGATGATGTGCGCACAGGATGGAATACAATACATTTACAACAGGAAAAGAGGCATTAATTTAAATAACAGAAATATATAGATTCATGGCGTATATGGATGATGAGGTGACAGGATCCTTTGCAGCTTCAAACCCTTCAGCAACCAAAAGCTGCACTGCAGCCACAGCAAAGAGAAAACACAGGGCAGGACAACGCAGGTTTGTAGTTAACACATCACAAAGAACAAATTATAAACCACTGCATGCAATATTAAACCACATATATAGTACTGTAAAACAGGTATTTAGACTAGTATTTGAAATTCGAAGCCTACCTCTTCACAGACATGGGAGCAAAAAGCTAACAAGTCTCAATACAATCTAACAACTCTAATTATAGCCTATTACACATATTATTACTGCATAATGTATAATGCCTATTAAATCTGATTATGTTCAATTATTGTGTGATGTGTGCTGGATAGTGCTGTTGCGACATTTTATTCTACCTCGGGTTTAAAAGTATTTATTATGCTTATTTCCATTTTAACCACAAGAGTGCGACACATACCGTCTAATCTGTGAGGCTACTTTTATTTTGAAAATACGCACAGCTATACTTGACTGAGGAGATTGTTGGAATTTAGGCTACAGATCAGAATCATCTTCATTGGTTATGTTTCCATACAAGGAATTTGACTCCTGTTTAGTGTCTCTCACTGTACTTACACAAAAATAACAAGAAAACTGACTCTACGGGTGACTAAACAGGATACAATAGTGAATTGAACAGTGCTGAGATGAATATTAAATAATGGTAAAAAAGTGGCATGATACAGTCCCTAGTCATTCATTATAGGAATTTTATTGAAAGCAAAATGATCAACTATTAGGATTATTATAGGAATTCTTTCTATTGACTCTTATTTAAACACCTTAAACATCAAAATATTGTATTGTGTATTGTTGTATTACACTTGTATTAAAATATACAAGTGAATCAATGGATACATGTGATAATTGAGTATAACTGTGAACCAAATTTAAGGGATTTTAAATGTATGTTTTTTTATTTTATATATATTATTAAATCTATTAAATATAAGAGAGCAGTTTATGTCGAATTTATAGTGTAGCCTATATAATATTAATGAACAGTTTTATTGTGAAAGTTCGGGTCCGGAAGTGTGGTCGCCGCTAGCTGCGGAACATTAGTTGACAAATGCTAAGCTAACATTGTAAACTTGCTGCTAGAATCGGTTTGTTTTTGTCCACCTCCTCCTCTCCTCTGAGAAACACCGACCTAACACCCACCGAGGGACACATTAGCCGTCGTGAAACGTTATGCCGAGTTTATTTTTAGGGAACAGCTTGTTGTTGCAGTCATAGCACGCGGAGCAGCGGAGGCCGGCTGCGGACATGGAGACTCGGGGGGTTGAAGACATGTTTGACTTTCGTCGGTAAGTCAGCTAACGGCGGCTACATAATATAACGCTAGGCTAACCGGTTCACCTTCAGCTGGCGCGGAGCACGGCGGCCGCTGTTTGGTCCCGAAGACTCTGAAAAACACTGAAAAACACCAGCAGCGATTCACCTGCTAACAGAAGGCTGTGAACCAGTGTGTGTTATTAAATTAGCTGGAGGGCTTTCATCGAGGAACATTATGTAAACGCTGATTTCAATGTACACGTCACACTGTCAGATACCAAACTCAACACAGTCTGATGGCTGCTCAACTTGGACTATTAGAGTTTTCTAAAGCTTTGTCCTGTGTAAACCATCGTTATTATCTCCATTACTACAGCAGCCACTTTACACTGCACTACCACTATCATGGTTACCTTTTGCTGCTATTAAGACTTGCTATTTTATACTTTTCTGCACTTGTGTGTAAGTCTTTTGCTATATGGTTTTGAACCTTCTATATTACACGGTCTAGGAATCTTATATTTTTTAGATTTAGTTTTAGATTAGTCTTACATTTTTCTGCTTCTGCACTTGTTTTGGTTTTCCATTTCAATGTGTGCAGGTACTGAGAAATGACAATAAAGGGACCTGGACTCATCTGTAAACCAGATACACCAGGCTCATATAACATACAACTCTGTGTATGTGTGGTGTGAATAACTGAGCAAATAACATCAGAGTAAAATAAAAAAAAAAACACCCCAGAATAAATATGTGGTGATACAGGTGGTACATAAAGCCTGTTTGCTGATTACACTGTTGGATTTGGGGACACAATAGGACTGATCTGGGGCGTTCCAGATGTTCTCTCTTTTTATGAGTAGAGAAACGTGTAGTAAAGTTTATGAAATTAAAGCAGCCAACTGTGGCTGAATGTGAACCCCTAAGTCATAATAAGAGTCATTTTATAATGAAGTAGGTGCAGGATGTTGTTTTTTCCATCAACAGAGTAATAAGGACATTCTTAAGCTTATAATAATTATAAACTATACTAATGTGTGAAGATTTGATGAATACAAATAAATGTAATCCTGGACTCCTGAATGTGACAAATTTCATTTTCTATCACTGAACAATTAATATTATTTGATATTATAACATGGCTGAACTATTTATGTTATACACTGTGTATTTGTTATGTTACAAGTCTGTGTAATTCATGTGATTCAAGATCTCACTCACAATAAATGACAATTCATTCTATTCTATTCCTGATGGATCTACTCTGACTAAATATGTTTTATTTATATATATATATGTTTTTTTTAATTTCCACAGATTTCCCAAAGATGCACTTGTTCTGCTGCTGTTGCTGATTTACCTTCCAGTTGGCATTTGTTTGACATTATTACGGATATTTATCGGCGTTCATGTGTTCTTGGTCAGCTGTGCACTTCCAGAAAGTTTTGTTAGAAGGTAAGTTTATGTTCTTATATCCCTTTTCTCTAAATGCGAGATGAAAATCACATGTATCCAAGATTATCTCTTTTAGTCTACCTGTGTTGATATGAATGGGGTTGATCAGAAACACCTCTCAGTCTGAAGCGATGCGGTCCAACAGCACCACAATCTACACTCAGGGCTGTTGGGTTTATTTGGTGTTCCTAATAATTTTAGTAAAACAAGCCAAGACAGTATATGTTTCACTTTCACTTTGTCATGCAGGTTCATATTTCTAGTGACATCTTGATTGACAACAGGTTTGGCAGTATTCAGGCCTAAGTGTGGTTAGAGAAATCGAACTCAGGTTGATAAACTACAGTTATGTTGTGTTTTAACAGGGGGGCAATTTTTCACACAAGACCACATAGGTCTCCCTTAATTACAATAGAAAAATAATTTAAAAACTGCAATTTATTTTCACTTGTCTTTGACTAATATTTTTTTTGTTGATCTAAAACACTTTGTGCGACAAACATGTACAAAAATAAGAAATCAGGAAGGCGGCAAAGATTATTTTACACCAGTGTATTTGTAATCATGTCAAAGACAAATATGATTCTTGTACAAAGACAAATAAGGATAACCCAATAAGGGAAGGTATATTCATATTTTACATATTTTGCTATTCATAGGAAAAATAAGTAATATCTCTAACTAAATGTTAGATCAGATCCTGAGGCTGTTCTTAAACACAGATCTAAGAGAAGGCTGAATATCATCACTACTGATACATTTACATTAGCAGCACTGAAACTAATTGCATGGCTGCCTTTCAAAACTCTTACTGCAGTAAATCCAGCCACTCCATGATCTACCCTAAAGGCTGATGGGTGCTCAGTGTTTAATAAGATGCGTGTCTGTTACACTGTGTCCTCCTATTATTGAAACCTCAGTAAATTCTAGGTTCTCTTTACAAGTGATGACTCTATGATTGAAGAACCATAACACATAATTGGATAACTTGCGTAAATGACCTTATTGCTGTAGAACCCCGTGATCATCCTTCACAGCTTGTACATAGTAAACTCACCTGCAACTTTTTCTCTCTTCTCCCTTTAGATTTATTGTGAGGGTAATGTGCTCAGTCCTGGGGATGCACGTGAGACAAAAAAACCCTCGTTCCAGAGACAAAAACACCAAACTGTACATATGCAATCACGTGACAGAGTTTGACCTCAACATAATCAACCTCCTAACCCCCTGCAATACCGTGAGTGTCCTACCTTCACTTTTTCCTCTGTTCAACCTCATTATCTAGTGTGTTTTAGAACATTTAGACATTTTTTAACAGTTAGTGCTTTGCATGCTTTGTGCACCAGCTAGTACCAATTATAGACCCTATTTATTCATCATTTAGCCCCCTGTGTTCATTTCTGTTGTTTTCCATTTTCTTATTAGAGTTAATAAATGTATTCTTATACATAAATGCTTCCACATTAGAAGAAAAGATCTTCATATACTTACATATCAGTGTAATTTTTAAAGCACTGTAACGGTTCTGCTTGTGAAACTGCAGGGATAAAAGTGGTTTGCGTTAAGTAAGTAAACATCAAAGGCTGTAGATGACACATGGATGTTTGCAGAGGAGTCATGCATGAAATCATGTGCATGGAATCATGTTAAAAGTTTTACCTGTGCAGTGCCGAGGCCATCTAACTATTTCTCAAAGGTGAAAAGTGTTTTCATGTATGTCTGTTTTGCCAGTATGTCGTACGTGGTAAAACGCAGGGATTGATGAGATTTCTCCGTGTCTTTTTGCTCAGCCTCAGTTAGAGGGCTCCACAGGCTTTGTGTGCTGGGCCAGAGGTTTCATGGAAATCCATTCAGCATCTGGCCAGGGAGCGATCGGAGAGTCCCTACAGAGGTACTGCTCCACTGAAGGCACCCCGCCTCTACTCCTGTTTCCTGAAGAGGACACCACAAACGGCCGCGCTGGCCTGCTCAAGTTCAGGTACGTCCACACATTTGTGGTTTTAGGATATTATTACTCACCGTAAGAAATCTTCTACTGGTGTCAGGGCGGTTATTCTTGAGTAGGTATAGTCCATGTAACACCTTTTTTGGAATAGATTTTGGAAATTGCGAATAAATACTTGGATGGAAACACCAGAAAATCTAAAAAAAAGGATGGAAGTTTTTACGCTTGGAGGAGGTGAATTTGTCAGCGTGTCGATAAAAGGAAAATGCAACTATTGTCTATGGAAACAGATTTTGTGAATAAGCTCTTTAACCCAGCGATGCTCCCAACCACATGGAGAACAACGTGGTGGTCTCCCTCCAGCAACTCCCACAGCACTCGTAACATTAAAAATCTTCTTTCCCTCCTCTTCAGCATGGTTTTGTAGCTGTAAATTCTGATAAAACTGAAGCTAAATTTTCTCCCCAGAACCGACAGGTTCACCAGTAAATTATCTATGATCAGATGCTGGGTGTCAGCTGAGTGTCAACTGTTGTCATGGATACATTCGCCCTCTCTTATGATGTATGATGAATCTCACAGCAAACTCTCCTTCTACCAATAATCACAAACCAGTAGCGAATGAAAACAGGCCTCAATTCGCATTTTCCTATTGCACATTTCACAAAATCCGCTTTAGCATTTCGATACATTTGGATGGAAACCCAGTTACTGGCAGAATGTTGTACCCCAGTGAAGTCCACATTGGAAACAACAGATTAATATTAAATCAAATGCAGATTTCCTGTCGCTCTTTTCTGGTTATGTTCATTCGCATGTACGATGTGCAACAAATACTGATTAGTATCCAGGGCTTGTTCCATCTGAGAGAAAGTAAACACACTTTGAGAAGAACCTGTGTTTTTACAAAAGAAAAAAAACATCAGTTAGGACAAATGCAAAACATCAGTGCACAACAAACAAGGGAGTCAGTCTGTGGAATAACTGCAATGATGAGCTGAAAACGTGATATTTTATCTAAACTAAAACAATATAGAACGGTTACGAGACGGCCAGTGATTCTTATTTTTGGTTTTGTTTCAATACTTTGTCTATAAGCGATTTGAAAGATTTGTATGTATCTGGATCGTTCTATCCATCTTTGAACAAGGAAATAGCATTTTGGCTTCATATTCATGACTTTGGTTGTAAAAAGAAACAGTGATTTAATCAGTTCAGCCAGAAATAATTATCGGTCTTCTACAGCACTTTGTGATAGAGATGAATAAGCTGGCAGTTGTTTCGCCCTTCTAATTTCCCTGTAGAATCCTACAGGGAAATCAGTCTGGGGAAGTGAAAACAGCTGCAAAATGGAGTCATTTCAATTCTTTTCTATTTTTCATGTCCAACCTTATTCCTCACTAACTGACTCTTATCTGTTTGTTTTTTCTCAGCTCCTGGCCTTTCTCGCTGACAGACTCCATTCAACCTGTGGCCTTACGGGTGACCAGACCATTGATTGCTTTGGTAATAGTGTTTATTCTGTATTTAAAGCATTTTCTGTTTGCATCCATGTGAATTATATCCGTATTATACAAGGGGGAAGCGATTTCTAGAGGTCAGTTTCATACAAGAATTTTATCGAATATTTCCTGTGGTTCCATTACAGATTCCAATAAACCAGAACTTGCTTAGTAATGACATTTCAACTGTGTAACTGTTTGACTTCCAGCTATGGAAAATCATTACAGAATGAGTGAACTTTCCTGGAAGCAGCAGGGAGCAGATCAGTGTGGGCTGCTTGAATCTAATCCAACCATTTTGGTATTTGGAAGCGAGAATAATGCAGTCTTGTGTTTTTGTGCAGCAGTGGATAATATTGGCCTTTTACAATCAGGAAGAATATTCTTTTTAAATTGTGTGATCGCTGGGGTTACCAGGACACCCCACTAAAGCTCCCACTGTCCGAGTGCACACATCTATTATAACAGTATCTTTGACAATGTTCTGTTTTCTATGTCCACAGAACGCACCAGACTCCAGTTGGCTGATGGAGCTTTTGTGGACATTTTTTGCTCCATGTACAGTGTATCATGTAAGGTACTAAATAATTCGTATCATTATTTCTATCAACAAACCTCTTTTGAAAGTCGAATCGTGATATTCCACAGAGCTTCTCTTGTAAACTGAGGTGGATTTGTGGAGATGCCAATTATGTAAACTAGATCCTCAGAGCTACTGGATGCTCCTGGAGCAGCAGGCTGATCAAAGCGCAACCCCAGGCTCATCTTCTCTTGCCAGTAATGTCGAATGAAGAACATGACTTTCACCCGTTTCACTCGTAAATGCTCATTTCAACGCTCTGAGTTCCAAATTCAGTCTCCAGAAAGTGTTGCGTTTAATTCCTGCCGTAATTGTTGTCAGAACGATTTCCTTAGCTTGCTCTTCTGTTTTTCTACTACACCCCAGTTGGCTCCCAACAGTATCCAGACAAGATGGCGAGTCCACGCAGGAGTTTGCCAACAAAGTCCAGGAGGTAAAATAATGTTTGCCAGTTGACTAGATTCATGAAGGCTCAAATGTTTAAAGGTAAAACAAATTTAAAGGAGTAAACGGTAAATGTCATATAATATTACAGTTCAGGAACTTCATCAGCTCTCACTGTAATTCCCAAAAAGCACATTATTAGATGCATGATTTACCTGCTTTACTCTATTCGTGCTGCAGTCTTTGACCATTCAAAGATTTTTTAGTTTTTAAAGAAACAATTACTTCACAGCAGCACACACCAAATGTGATTATTTTTGACCTTTCTTTCGTGTTCAGCTGCTCGCCTGTGAACTCGGCTTGGTCTCTACAAAGATCACTAAAGCTGATAAAGCAGAGCACATCAAAAGGAAAAGACACACCGCACCACAAACGCCTACAAGTAAGCGACTCACATAATCCCCCCAACACATCTGATTCTGTCCCTGTAGAAGATGCAGCAGATTGTGTTTGAGTCTTGTCGTATTCCTCGTCTCAGGTGTCAGACCGAGTCCTATTGGTCTGGGCTTCATGGTCCAGAGTCTGGGAACAGACGACCGTATGATGGCTAAGATGGCCCAACAGGTGAAGGACGTGCTGCCTCATGTCCCCCTCAATGTCATCGCAAAGGACTTGGGTAAGGCCTGCTGTCAGTGCATGTAGACATTTGAATGCAGTGTCTCAGCGTTTCCCATAGGCCGAATAGCATTATGTGGCCCTCAGTGTGAAATCCTTATAAATTATAAATCTTAAGCTAACCTTGTTTTAAATGTAAGAGATGTTGAAAACCTCAGGCGGGTGCAAATGTACTCCCAACTGATATGTACGTGGGGTCAATTTGTGGCACTCGGTTTTCATTCTGTGGCGCTGCACCACAGATTGATCTATGTGTGGGGAAACACTGAAACATTGGTGTTTAATCTGTTCGACCGGCATCTGTCCATTCTTCCTGAAACACGTCACTTTTAATATTTAAAACAGCCATAACAACTTAATTTTGGTCTTAAATTCACTTGCACTTAAAGGATTTTGTCTTGATTTTGTACAGCAAAAACGAATTGTGTCGACACGACCATAACAAATCTTCTGGAGAACAAGGACGAAACGCCAATGGAAGCAACCGGGACGTCAACATTCGGGCCCTCTAAGAACAGCTCCTATTCCTCTGGTTCTGCTCCCACCATAAAGGTCTCACTCTTTGATCCTACGAGCTGCATTTAATGAATTAAAAGTTGTTTAGAAGTATTTAAATGTTGGTTATGTTAGTACAGCTACTGTATGTTGTAACACATGAAAGTTCTAATTGCTTTTTCTGCCATTCACAGCCTGCTGCCAAATCTTTCGGGAGATCACCAGCTGACAGACATTTGTCTCTCCAGGAGAGAAAAGACGCGCTGTATAATTTTGCAAGACGGTGAGTTTTTCTTTGCCATTATCAATATTATGACAGAGGCTGCTTGACTATTTGAAAGATGAGCAGCGTTTGTTTTACTGTCGAAGCAGAAATAGAACAAAGGTCATTCACAAAATGATGGAATAAAGTTTTTTTGCCAGTCTCGGCTTCATCAAAATATTTTTTCCCGCATTGGAACGTCTCCATGCCTGTTCATTTGATGTTAGTAAGACACCTCAGAGAGAAGCCAACTTCTCCTTTATTTTGCAGACGCAGACGTGAACAGATTTGCGATTTACTTTGACTTTATTCCTAGGGGATATCACTCAAATACTGACAATACCTGCTGTTTAAGCCAAAGTCTCATGTAGAATATACCTACAGATCTGTTCTGAAAGCCAGGCTGTCTCTGAAACAGCAGTGAAAGAAGAATTCATTTAGAATTCAAGTGGGTTGACGAACACAAGATCTCTCTCAATTCGATTTTGAAAAAGTCAATACTCCAGTTCATGAACTTTTTTTTTTTAATTTGCTACCTCATCACATCAGAGGTGACACTGCACAGTGATACCTAGTGTAACGTTGAAGCTACACTAATTAGTATTTTTATAGTAACAGAGTCAGATAACTGTAAAGTGAAAGGGCTTGTGTGTAGTGACAAATTCAGAGTGGTAACACCTGACTTCGGTTTCCCTCTCATGAAAGATTTTAGCATTTTTCAGCTAATTGTTAAGTTCTTTTTTCCCTATACCTTCACTGTTTTATTTCACTCTCACCATCACAGCTCTCATTATGAAGTAAAAATGTAGTTTATTCCTTGGTCAAATTTGTAGTTTTTGTAATTGAAACATTCAATCATTACCAATAATTACATAGCACGTCTGTAACAAAGTAGTGTTTGTTATTAATTTTTCTAGGTTAATGTTCAAATCTTATGGAATAAATACTAAACTCTTCTCAAAGCATGAACACTGACTGTGTGGGGTTGATCTGTTTCTCCTCTTCCAGGCGCTACATTGAAAAACACGGACTGGATCAAGAAGACAGTCACTGAACATACGTTGGGTCAAGCCATCATCGAACATGTGTCAGAAAGAAACATATTCAACTTTCATAGCTGTCTAATTTGAATGGTGATTTTATATTCTGTCAACACGTTCTGTTGGAACACAGATTTTGTTAATTGCAAATAATGGGTCAAGTATTCTGAACATGTACAAGTTGATGGAATGGTGATTATGCATGTGTTTAATTCTTCATTCTGGCTGATACATAACTTTGATAAAAATTTGTATTACGATCCACTGACTGTGAATCCATCTATTTATTTTTATAATGTCCAGAGTCGTCAATGAAAATAGAGTTCAGCTTGGCCTTGCTTTCAGGAAATTATTCCAAATAAGAAATGTGTCATTGTCACCGTTGCTATTTTGTTATTAAACTTTGACTTAGTTGTCCGAAGGATAACGTTAAGTGAGAATGTCAATTTCATGTTTTTTTTTTATGTCACGTTTCAACTCGTATTTCCAGTTTCTCTTCATGCTTGCCTGTATTTCCCAGAATACAACATAGCAAAATCATGCCATAGGAGGGAGCCAGAGTTAATCTGTTAGTACAGACTCACGCACCTGCCTCAAGATACATCTGCTGCCGCGTTCAAGTCCTACAGAATAAATACACACAGACTCATTTGTACTATGATGATTGCAGTCCTCTGCATTCAAAATATAACATACAATATAGCTGATGTGCTTTTCGTTGGATAATTTACGTGTCATTAAGTCCCAAATCAGCTAGTACGATTCATTTTAATAATTAGGACTCTGGTGTTGACGTGAAAGCTTTTTACAAAAGAGACACTAGTAATTACGACAATTTACGTATGACCTGAACGCGGCATCGAGTTTCCGCGGAAACGTCACTAGCAGCTGTTGAAATATCTAAATATGCACAATCTAAAGAAAAATATGTGACGTGATAATTATTTTTATTTTATTGGCGAATATCTGAATAATATGAATTAATAAAGGGAAAACGCGTAACGGAAAAAGACATGTTTCCGCCTCACCGGAAGTGACATTCTTCCGCTGAGGCTTCCGTCGCTGACCAGAGTAGCATCAGGCTGCTAACAGCTAGCTACCTTAGAGACATGTCTGGAGTCGAGGATATTTCACACGAGGCCGCGGACGTCAAAGAAGACGCGCGGTTTGACCTGGAGGATGAAGAGGAGCAGCCGGAGGAGGACTTTGTTGTGGACCCGACTCAATATAGGTTTTACAGGTAAGTTTGTTTCCCGTTTGTTTTGTGGGCGGCTAGCTCGTAGCTGCTTCCCCACGTTAATACTTATTCTATTAACATGTTAGCAGGAGGGTTTTAAGATTAAAGACAGAGATTAGCCAATGTTTGTTAACAAAACCTAACAGCATGTCACCGGAAAGTCAAAGAAACATGTCAAACAGACGTTTATTGGGGAAGTTTTATGCTAATTGAGTAACTGAGTTTGCCCCACCCCTGTCAAAGAGAACAATTAACATTAAGTAACTAAGATCTACAATAAAATGTGACCCCAGAACAGTTTATTAATGATTTGATGAACTGAAGCAGTCAGAAGTGAGAATAGCATTAGCTTCACCAGCTGCCCCCTGTGATTCAGTGTGTGTGTGTGTTTGTGTTGCAGAGACAGAAAGGAGTGGGCAGACCTGGAGCCTGTTCCTCAGGATGATGGACCGAATCCTGTAGTCAAGATCGCCTACTCTGAGAAGTGTGAGATTGTTTAAAAAAAAAACCAGAACAATGTACAATGAGACTCAGCAGAGGCTGAAAGCCAGAAGAAATTATTGATATCTGAAATGTTTCAGGATCTTTAAATATATAACATAAATTATTAATGTCCACGGTTAAAAATGTCCTTCACAGCACCTAAACTACTAGCTGAAGTGAATTCAAACATGGAAACATTTTAAATCAAAGTATGAGGCTACAGCGTAAGGTTTACTTAAATGACTGCTTTAGTGGTTCCTCGTATTGGTGTTAATTTTACACACATACTAGTGGAAATGCAGGTTCCTATGATGTCAAAAATGTTATACAATTAATGGCTACTTGATAGACTCAAGTAAAGTTTAATTATAAAACATATTTTGTTATTAATGTTGATGGAGAATTGATGGGAAATGTAGCTCCATGAGTAAGAGATTTTCTCTGTTGCATGTAAACTGCGACAAGGACAGGAGTCTGATTAGACACCGAAATTAAAATTTGAGCATAGCTCGATTAAGCTGTGCATGTAAACATATTGAGTTTCCATCAGGTGTCTATTTCAAGGTTTATGGGATAATGTCAAATTAATGTTAGTTTTTTTTGTGTTGATGTGGAGCTATTCCGACATACTATACATAACGGGGTTTAGAGCATTTTTTTTTAGATGGTACAATTTAAAATGAGTTCTTACCATTTTTACTTTTGTCATACTACAAGTATAGAATGCTACAAACTTACTAAGTTTGTACTGCCGAGCTGACTTTCTATCTAGCATAAATAATGCAGGCTGTTCCTGGTGTTTTTGATGGATGCCAACTGTATTCTGCAGATTGCACTGCAGAACAACTGACCACTACAATAGACAAACTTTTAGATAAAACAATTAATGGCTAGAAAACCCATTTTGATGACATTACCAGTTTCAAACTAATGTATGTCCACTTCTTCCAACAGTCTCGGACGTTTACGACTATTTCCGTGCACTCCTGAAGAACGATGAAAGGAGCGAGCGAGCTTTCGCCTTGACGGCAGATGCCATTGAGTTAAATGCGGCAAATTACACAGTGTGGTGAGCATGCTGCATTTTTGAAATATTGAATCGAATGTTTACTTTCATTTCCAACAATTGGAAGAGAGTTTTCTTTAAAAAAAAATCACAGCTTATAGGTTCATTTCCAACTGATTTTAAGAATACTTGAGTGGATTCACTAACTGGAAAGAGAGGCTTCTCTTCGATTCTGTGACTCATAAAAGCTTCACCTTCTTAGCTGAGGTGTTTATTTGATCTTTTGTCTCTCTGGCTTATGTGATAAGTAGGGCTGCACATTAATAAGCTATTTTGAAAGTGAGACGCATGCTGTCATGTGCGTCTGAGAGGCAGGGAGCTAAGCGGATGTTGTGTTTGCGGGAACGTGTAGGCACTACAGACGAGTGTTACTGCAAGCGCTGACAAAGGACCTGAGGGAGGAGATGAAGTACATTACTGCAATCATCGAGGAGCAACCCAAAAATTACCAAGTCTGGTGAGTGCTGGCAGAGTCACCATATGTTGGAGAAAGCATTTCTACTTATAAAATATCTTTTTCATGTCCCCTTTTCATAGCATTTTTTGAAATATACATAAGGAAATGGGTTTGAAAATAAGTGGAGATTCCCTTTCAAAGTCCAATGAATAAGATGCAGTTCTCCGGGCTCCTGTTACAGGCATCACAGACGAATGGTGGTCGAGTGGTTGAACGACCCCTCAGAGGAGCTGGAGTTCATCGCTGACATTCTGAGCCAAGATGCAAAGAACTACCACGCCTGGCAGCACAGGCAGTGGGTCATCCAGGTAGGTGCCGGAGCTCCAGTTTCCTGCCCAAAGCGACCGTTCTCTGCCGGACTGAACAGTTTTGTATTAATTTGTTTGTTCATTAGTTGCAGTCCGCTGTTCCTCAGTAACTGTTTCAGGGCCGCCGCTAAAAATCACCGCACGGCTACACAATCTGCTTTGTTCCACGTTCAGGAGTACAAGCTGTGGGACGATGAGCTGGAATTTGTGGAGAACCTCTTGGAGGAAGACGTGAGGAATAACTCCTCATGGAACCAGAGGCATTTTGTAATTTCACACACTACAGGCTTCTCTGATCCAGCCGTGCTGCAGAGAGAGATTCAGTAAGTACTGGTGTTTTAAAAAAAAAAAAAAAAAAAAAATCGACAGGATTTGTACACACATTTAATTCATAATTTTTTTTTAAGTTGGATGAAAGTTACATGTTCCACCTGTGAACAAACTTTATTTTCTCTTCCTGTATTCCAGGTATTGTCTGACCCAGATCAAGAAGGCTCCCCACAATGAAAGCGCATGGAACTATTTGAAAGGGTAAAATATAATGCACAGTCTCATGTACAGTATATTAATACACCTAGGAAATGAAATGTGCATGGAGGAAAAAAAAGTAATGCATTCATCTGTTTCACAGTGGGAAAGATATTACTTCAAATTGAATCGCATATTTCAGAGTGCCGCCATTCAGACATTCACAAATCATGATCTGCTCCAGCGATAAAACCGAGTGGGGAATTGGTTATTAAAAACAGAAAAGTTCTCTGACAGGATTTTTTTTTTTTTTAAAGGATGCTGCCAGACAGAGGATTGTCGTCCCAGCCGAGTCTGCTGGAGAAGGTCCTGGAGCTGAAGGAGACCCATTGTTCACTTTACCTTCTAGCGTTTCTCTTCGACTGCTACGAGGACGCCTTGGAGAACAGCAGTCAAAATGAAAATGCAGATGAGGAGGAGCGAAAGGAAAATTTAAAGAGGGCGTTAGAAGTAAGAGACTTGTTGAAATTGGTGATTATGACTAGAAACCGATAACCGTCTGTGCCAGATCGGTTTGTTCTTGTTATAGAATTATACATTAAGCCCTAAAATGTTGCTGCTGCTGCTGCTGTTGTTTTCTAACACTTCCTGTGTTTGTTCTCCCCAATAAGATCTGCGATCTGCTGGCGCAGGAGAAGGACACGATCCGTAAGGAGTACTGGCTGTTTTTGGGACGTTCTTTAAAGAGCAAATACGGAACCAGCAGCCCCACCGGTGAGCCTCCGGCAGAAGATCCTGAACCTTTAGCCCCAACACCTGGGCAGCAGGACATGAACTCCACCCTCTGAGAGACTCAACAGCGTTTCTACTCCTGCCCCGCTTCATTAACCCTCAGCAGAGTCGCCCCGCAGCGTTTGATATTACTGTAAATTGCTGCAGAAGTTTCTTAACTTAACCACTAACAATAAGTCGTTTAGGAAAGACAACAGGACTGACATCAGATGTGATGCAAATAATACATGGAAATACCTCTTAGTAAAATCTGATTAGGAACTATCAAACAACACATTGAGCTCCATCGTGAATATGAAATCATTTATCTAGTTTCACCATGTTTTTTTTTTTTTTTTTAATTAAATCTGAATGTATCAGTTTGGTGTGTATTAGCAGGTCTGTGTTGGTGTGTTTTCATGCACACTTAATTCAATTTTTAGTCTTTAAAGTAATGGTAGCTACACATGTCAAGTTCTATTTCTGATTGGAGGAAAACTCAGTAGGATCGATATGACATCTAATCAGCAAATTATTTTTGTGGTAAGCTAGAAGTGCTACATCGATGGATTTGATCAGAAACATTAGTGACTGTAAATAAGACTTAAAATAGAGTTTTGTGTGTGTGTTATCACACTCGTCACATAAGTCCTGTGGCCTTTTCTTGATTGTTGGCTGGAGAATAAGTGACTTTGTGTTTTAACTCTTTTGTCTCGCTTAGGTCAAAAATGTCTGCTGTTTTATCCCACCTCAGTCATCATCATTACTACTAAATATTCATTTTCACCATTGTAACCATTTAAATGCCAGATTTTGACATGATGCAGCTGTGTTTTTTAAATGGGGAAGAAAATGAATTGTTTTCTATATACTAAAGGCTAGGGGGGAGTTTTTTGTTGTTTATTATTGTCATTGCAGTTATTTTTTTTTTTATCATACCAAACATTTATTTTCAGATTTTGAACCCTTTAAATGCCAGTTTTCAGTGAGGGTGGAACTGCACTACCATATAATTCCTACTTCTCTAGCGGCACATAAGTGCACACACACTCCGTCTGTTTTAGTTTAGTTTCGTTATTTTAGTTAATGTTTGCAACATCGTCCTGATTTTTCTCCAAATGCAATCGTGGAAGTAGTGGAAACCAGAAAAATAGCGTCAGCTTTTCTCATAGGGCAAACAGGAGAAAATGGGTTAATGGAAAATAAAAGCTACAGTTTTAAATGGGGACTTTTTTTTTAATCCATAAGGCTCTGACACAATTTATTAGACAGAAAAGCTGAGGTTAAAGCCAAGAATGTTTCAATTGAGGCAGAAGGGTTAATGGAGGCGGGAAAAAGCATGAAATAAATCTAGTAATACTGTGAGTGGTCTGTGCAAGTATTTATCAAAGCTAATAAAGCAGCTGAGAGATGAGATGCAGTGGTATGTTCCTGCATTCTGATCAACTCGCAACTCTCCCTTTGTCCAAAATCCATATCGCTGCTCTTAAATGAGACATTTAAAATGATGTTGGGCAGAATTTGGTCCTTTTGAGCTGAGCTGTAAGGAAAAAAAAAACCCTGAGCTAACCAATAAACCACTGTGCATATATTGGAAAATGGAAATGGAATTACTTCACTAACGTGCAGCTGTTTCTCCTTCTGCTGACACTACAACACAATCCATCCCCTCCAGTTTCTAACTAAGCAGCCAGTGTGCCTGCAGTGCGTAATTACAGCTTCTCCAGAGTCTCGACATTAGAGTTGCACTGCTTGCTTTTCCTCTGCTTCTCCTCCTCGTGGGTGCCACTGTGATTTTTTGTTCACACGAGCTCAAGTGCTCGTACACGTCATTGGCAGTTGTGACATGACAGAACCAAAAGGCAGACCATATGGTGGCATCACGGAGACTGAAACTATACAGGTTCATCTGCTGAGGTGCGATGAGACCAGAGGTTGACAAATAGGAGATTTTTAACAATTAGAACACTCCAACCAACCCTGAACGAATTCACCTCTTGTATTTGAATTGGCTCATTACACAGAGCACACCAGGTACCTGCTGCAGCACTTCTTGCTGCTGCATAGTGCTCCCTAGTGGCTAACGAAAAAGAGAGAAAACACACAAAGAAAAGGGGTCTCCAGTCAGTTTGTAATTAAAACACTAATTAAACCCTGCACGAATTAATGCAAATCAGTTTTCCTTAACGATGGAAGTTGTTAATACAGGCGGCTCATGTGTCCCCTGTCCTAGTTGTCCGGTTCTTGGGTTGACACAGTGGATTAACCAGTGTATCGGTGCAGAGACCCGGACAAGAGCTGATTTACTTCTGTTATAAAAGGTGGAGAAGAACAAACAA
Source organism: Lepturacanthus savala (assembly GCA_030544235.1). Classification (NCBI taxonomy): domain Eukaryota; kingdom Metazoa; phylum Chordata; class Actinopteri; order Scombriformes; family Trichiuridae; genus Lepturacanthus; species Lepturacanthus savala. The sequence goes on from CM060464.1 coordinate 18,510,197, forward strand.
ACAAAAATCATCTTATCCTGTGTGGGATTGTGCAGCCTCCTGCTTTATCACAGTCACGCGTTCCTGTTATTTTACACTGAGATATTGAAGCATTGGAACAAGAAACATGCATGATTTCTTTTTTTTTTTGTGGGGGCACGTATTTGCATAAACTATTTCCACAGTGTGATTGAATGAAGAAAACAGGCAGCGGCGGCTCGGATGAAAGGAACCCGCTGCCTCTGCAAAAAAAACCAAGTGGCAAACTCGTGACTTCATGTGACATGACGATCACCTGACGCACTGATTTTTTAACACCTTCAGACACTTCTGGAAGATGTGAGAGGAGTCGTCAGGCCTGGAACATCTAACAGCTATGTAGGGTTGAAATGTGTTTTAACGTGATCATACGAATAGCCAAATCGAACTGGAGCCTGGGTGTTGTACGTAAAAAGGTTTGTTTATAGTGAATTTTAATGGCACCAAAAATGTCTCCACGGAAACGCTGAAAATGAGGCCAAAAGAATGGACGAACAAAGAATAGGTCAATCGGTTATTAGCAAGAGGTGTTGGCACAAAGTGTCATCGCCATTCACTCCCCATGTTTCCAGTCCCTCCAGTGGCACTAATAAAACCAGAGAAACATTACTCAGGAAACGCCTTCCATTCTTTCCTTTTTCTCAACCTTATATATGTGATCATCATCATTACACATTGTTCTCGCTGATCTTTTCTGCTTCTTTCTTACTGATGAACCACTCTAATAGTGTAATCATCATCATCATCATCATCATCCCAGTGCTGCTCTGGAATGGAGAAAGAGGAGAATGTTATAATAAAAACTACATGGATGTCCATTAAAAATACCACTATCAATCTGTTTTTAAAGTGCAGCAGAGCCATCGCAGTGATGGTCCTGAATGTGAAGAAATGTACTTTTGTAGGTTTAGATCTAGTTTCATCTGCAGCGACTGCCTCCAGACCAACCAGCCAATGACTATTTTGTGTTCAACAACCAGGCTCCAGCATCTTTATGAGTTCTTCTTTTGACTAAAACACCCACTCTCCATGGAAACCAATTTAAAAATGTTAATTCATTACACGAAGTAGAGCAAATTAAAATGAGCGAAAACATTAGTCTTAATGAGGGCCTATTATGAAAAAAAACACATTTTCAGTGCTTGCGTGTAAATATTTAGGTCTCTGTCTGTTCCTGCTAACACACAAACAGTGAAATAGGAAGTCTGGAACCTGAGTGAACACAAGCCGTTTAGAAATGGCTCTGCTTGTGAGGTCACAACAGGAGTGGAAGGTAATAATGGCATTGGTGTTATAATTGAAAATGTTTCCACTAAATGTTTCTGTGTGTGAAATAAATCATAAATAAATAATAATAAATGAAAAACACACACATGATCGGTGTGTTGCTTCATCTACAGCAGGTGATGTCAAACATGTGGCCCGGGGGCCAGAACCGGCCCATTGCAGGGTCCAATCTGGCCCACCCCTGGATAGCCGTACAAAATGTGACAAAAAAATGTACTAGTTTCTATTTCTTAAAAGAAATGAGACATCAGTGAACATCTTTCAGGGCTCACGGGATAAAATATGTACAGGTTTGATTTGTAAATGTTTTGTAAGGCAGGAGATAAAACTTCACCTGCTGCTTTAAAAACTGCATATTGTTCAGTGAGTAAATGTTTTGACTTGCTGACTGAGTGAATATGGAATAACTGAGACATCATATTGTTGAAATTGCACTTTTTTTCCCCTTACATCAATTCTCCTGTGTTGGAAATTGAAGGTTAATTAACCTGAGAAATGTGTAGGTGTTAATTATACATACATTTTTACTGATCCAGCCCACTAGAGATCAAATTGCACTGTATGTGGCCCATAAACGAAATTGAGTTTGACATCTCTGACCTACAGGTTTGATTTGTTGTCAATATGTTAAACAATGGTGCAGTTTAGCAGAGTGTAGTGCTGATGCATCAAAAGTAAGAAGGTCACAGAAAGATGGGACCTTTCTGTGTGGAGTTTGCATGTTCTCCCTGTGTCTGCGTGGGTTTTCTCCAGGTACTCCGGCTTCCTCCCACAGTCCAAAAACATGCTGAGGTTAATTGGTGACTCTAAATTACCCATAGGTGTGAGTGTGTGAGTCAATGGTGTCTGTCCCATGATTAGCTGGCGACCATCAGGGGTGTATCCCTGCCTCTTGCCTGTAATGTGCTGGGACTGGCTCCAGCAGACCCCGTATGACCCTAATGAGGAATAAGCAGGTATAGAAGATGACTGAACAATGTGAGGTCAACAAATAAAACTAATAAAATGAAACTAATCAATTATTGGATGTAAAGTTACTTAGAGAAAACTCATGGATGTGAGGCCTGTGACTCTTCTAATGATAGATATGCTTTCATTTACTTAATAAAGCCGACCCAGGCTTTGTTCATATTGAATGAATATTGAATGATTGTGGTGTGTGTCTGAAATTATGCATAAAGAGTATGTGGCCTATTTCGAACAGCCCTGATTTAGCATTCGCCAATGCATAAAGACATGCTTGGGACACAGTGCAGTAAGGCTGTGTGTGTGTGTGAGAGAGAGAAAGTGCACAGTGTAATGTATATCTAAGATGGAGACTTTACAGCACGTTTTAAATTAAAGTTGTGTTGCGTTTGTGTGTTGACGGCAGCGTGTGCTCTCCTGTGGTAAGTTATTGCACCCCATTCGATTTGTTGAGTTCTGCTGACCCTGTTTAATAATAACTGCTGCTGGATCCATGTAGCTGCCTCCTCCTTCTGGAACGCTTTTACTTGACTCCCGTTTCTCCAACCCAGCCCAGCTCTCTGAGAGGCGGGCGATTCCAACCACGCTGGGCCGATTACTACAGAGTGGGCAGATCAGTAGGGAGGGAAACCAGGAAAGTGTGAGGCCCCAGCTACACTAGTCTTTTTTTTAACCAGTTATTTTATTCCGTCAAATATCTCAGACGATCCGCCTAAAAGCCTTCGATAGATTCAAAACCACAGGTGGATCTACTCGCACTTCATGCAGTAATCTTTAATTCAGTTGTAAAGCTGCAAATAAAACATGTCCGCCATTGTTGTTATGAACAGAATGTGCAAGTGGAACCAACACTTTGTCTGGGAGCTATGATGTCATGAATCTGAAAAAAAAGATCTGGGGTCACTACACTAATCTAACTACTTTCTCCACTTGATTATCTGGCTAATAAATCTCTGGATAAGTGCCGTGTTGGTGTGGCTCAGAGGCCGAATTGGATGGAAAAGTGTGCGGATGAAACAGAAATGTAGATTCGTATAGTAGGGGGCTGTAAAGGCAGACTGTTCTGCTGCTACAGGTCTACCTAAGTGCACATAAAAATGTGCTTCTTTTTATAAATAGACCATGAAAATTTAAATATATAAACTGAGGAAATTACTTATTAGGGCCCCTTTAAATTTACTTTCAGACTGATAATAGAGCTGGTAACACACGTATGGATTATATGATAATGGTGGATTTCTAAACCCAGTTTCTATTTCTTTGTGAGTTGTTTCTGCTTTATGCTTTGAAAAAGATTTATTGTTTTGTTTATCCTCCGGGTGGAACGGCTTTCTAAAAATAAATGAAATAATAGCACACTAACACTCCATTGAACTCAGGCTAATGAGATTCTTTTCATTTGTTTAAAGGCGGTTGAACTTCCATGTTAAGCAATTAAATGCCTACAAAACAATATCATATAATGATGTTATTTTACACAAAACTGTGATAATATCAACATGTCTCTCTTAAAGCCAAATTAGGTCCAGCAGAACAAGCTGTAAACCCTCTTTACACACTTAAAGTTGATATAACTAACGTGTTGGCATGTTCACACACATCCAACAGGAACAGAATCATCCAGTTTGTGTTCTTGGTCTCCAACTCCTGATGAAAATATTCTGGCTCTTTAGTTGTGCTGTGCTCAACCAGCTCGTTCCTACCCAGATTACACATATAACGTTCCCATAACATTCCCAGGAATGTTCCTTTCCGGTTTATATTGGGTAGCTCTTCTGTGCAATTCAAAAAATGGGAATGTAACCAAGTGCAGTTGTGTTTTTAGGGGGAGTAATTGGTCATTAACCTGTTGGAAGCCTTTCAGGTGACCCACCTTCAAACTTCTGGGAATATAACAATGATATTGGTTTCACGTCAGAAAAAAACAACTCTTTTACATCTAGGAAACAGTCTGCATGCACATGGACGAGCTTTATTAGATAATAACAGCATTAAATAAGTATCAAATTCATGTGCACAGGCTATGGATCCTATAGAGACTGGATTTGAGAATATGACAGGAACCCTTACCTTAAAACATTGTTAATCTGCTTTGTACCATCTTGTGTACAGTATCGTACGCATTGTATCATATTTGCGGCCTATGCATGATTGAGAATTTCTGCCGGAGATCTCACCTGGAGTTCACCTACCTGTTGAAAGCCTAAGGTATTTGGACATTCTAGATATTGGACTTCTCACTTACTTTTGCCTTCCACATTGGCAGTCGTTTTCGGTTTGGGATAACCTGGTTATACTCATCCTTCATTGCACTGTGAAATTCAGTCTGGACCCCAAGAACCCAACTTTCCCCTCATCTAGGGAGCCAATCACAGAACGGGGGAGGGTGCAGCAAGACGATGACGAAACACAGAAGCTACTTTCATAACTGTGGATCCAACATGGCAGCAGACAGTATTTTACCTTTCAATGCAGCCTTAGAAAGTAATTTAGAGTGCAAGTTTATTTTGAAAAATAAGCAGCTTTTAGTATCAAACTATTGGGTGTCAGGTACGTCATTGGGTATGTTTGATGCGACTGGCTATAAGCTACCCATAAGCATATAAGCATACTTATTTGACAGCCATTCATATCAACCAATAAACAGCTGTGGGCTTTTATAAACCATGTCTCCAATATGAAGAAATTAATGTATGGTTTCCAGATTGAGTCTCAATCTACAAAGAGATGAGTTTTGGTGTTAGCCAGGCTAGGTTTCATGTGTACTACTTGAAATTGGCGAAATCCAGTACAATACTTCTACATGACTGACCACAATGATTAACCTTAACATTTGAATAACCTTCCTGGAGCATTCAAATAACCTTCCCACAATGCTGTTTCAACATGTAGGGACTGTTACGCAGGAATATTCAATAAGCGTTCCCAGAACCAAAAATAGATATTTGGAAGCCGCATTTTTTGCTAGCTGGATAACTTGATTTGTCTGCTGTGCGTTGCTAGCGTACAGTTGCTGTATGAGCATTTTTTCTGACACAGCTGCCTGCTATAGATCAAATGTCGATAATAATGCAGTTTGTGCTTTATAAAAAAAAAAAAAAAAAAAAACAGCTTAATGCTGTATGGAGATATGCAGCAGGAACTGTCGCTAGTGATCGTTTTCTGTGAGTTTTAAACTACAACGGTAACACGTTTCACTTCACACACAGCCATTTGATTCATCGTTAATGTAAACATATTGATTAGAGCAGCTTTAAATAATAAGTGTATATAGTCATCTGACAGGCTCGGGCCCGGAGTGGTCCTCCTCTTCCTCCTCCGTATCGACTCGCTAATGCGTTAAGTGAATTCGACGCCGTTTGAGTCCCTCCCTGTTCCAGGAAACAACGGTGGAGGAACTCTGCTTTAGAGTCATTAATATTTATAGGCTAACACAGGATTTTACAGGCTGACCTGTCACTGCTCTTGTAACTGCTGCTGTAAAACTGCAACTTAGATGGCGGCACGGTCCCCTCGCTGCTGACTCTTGGCACCAACTCGCGCAGTGATTTAAGTTTAAAAAAGCTGCTCCTGCAGGGGAAAGGTGACCGTGCCACAATGCCGGGAACTTAACTAGTTTGTCCTGCGTGGCTGCGCGGCACATGACAGTTTTACTAGTCGAGACATTGCGGCGTGGACGCTCTGATCAGAGGAAAGCTCTCCACTTTGACACTAAATCAGAAAGTGCAGCTCATCCCACAGAGGGTGCAGGGACTTCACGTCACCTCGCGCGGCCTCGTGTGCAGGGTGATGTCAGTGATTAGGACGGGAATTACTTTCCTCTCCGGTAACAGCATCTGTGTGACCATGACTGGGAAATTGTCTGTGCGGCGGGAGGTGATGAAAGACATCTGCTGTTAACAACTTCTGCTTCATCAGATTTGGCGGACAATTGAATTCAGCAGCTTTTCCCACGAGATTAAAATGCGCGCTGCGTACCTGCGACGGCTCCTGCTGTCAGTTTAAACCCAAGCCGTTTTTTTTTGTTTTTTTTTTTCCCCAGCTGGCCTGGTGTAAGTTGATCTGTCTAGCACAGCAGGGCCATGCAAAGACCTTTGGAGGGGCAGGTGCTCAATGTTAAAACGGGCCACATGGAACAAGAGAAACAACCCCTACAATATAACTGGCTGACTTGTAGCAACCCATACTCATGAAGAATGTGATCACTATCATTGACCACATCTGATATAGTTGGTAGGGGCAGTACAAAGCAAAAGTAGACTGTTGTTGTAGACTGATGTTTTCCCTGTTGATTGTATTAAACAGCTGAGCAGATTCTGCACATTAAACACACACACACACACAGACCTTCCATGCCACATAAGTGTCCTCCAAGTCATTGATTCACAATCTACCCTCAATCAACTATAATTCCAAATCATAATTGCCAATTATAAAATAAAACTAATATTGAAGTAATGTATCTAAACATATATGTGCTTACATTCAGTTTGTCTATCGGCTTTGTGCAAGAAAGTTATATAAATATATATTTATTTATCAGTTAATAAAGATTATTTATTTATAGAATTTATTTATTTAATAGATTTATTTACAGTTAAATTATTATTGCTTACTAAATTATCATCATGTTGTTGAATGATATTTTGAAGGGCCACAGGGCGGCTTTGACACATGCAATCTAAAAAAATCTATTAAAAAAAAAGGGCACTTTGGGCATGAAGAGGCAAAGCACCCAGCGCCCCCTCCCTCTGCACGTGCCTGTAGCACAATTTCACAAACACTCATGTCATGGAACAACAAATGTGAAGATTGAATCCGCTGATCATCAGCGTGGATGTGATACAGGGCTGTGATTGAAGGGCTGCTTGTTTTCTTGCTCGGGTCAGAACATCACGAGGTGACCAGTCGGTCTCATTCGTTGCTGTTGACACCGTGGGGTCAGGAGGGACGCGATCAATCAGCCAATCAGCAGATTGCAGTATGTTGTCTACTCCTGTCTTCTAAGATGAGATGCCAAGTGAGATATAGAACTCATGAGACTGATGTTGCGTGCGGGTCTGTATTATTTTGGGACAAAAGGCCTAAAACCCATGTCAGAGGTTAAAGTCACTTATCTAAATAGCCTCAATGTAACTGACCAGCAGGACACAGGATCTTATAGTGGGTTGGCTTTTGAGAAATAAAGCGTCTATACAGGGAGAGAGATCTGTAATTCAGCCCTCAGAGATTCTCTCAGATTCTGCAGGTTTTTGACACTGTTTTGTAATAAAATCCTCTGTATGCAAGAGAAGAGGTTTCAGGTGGCGATTTCTTCCATCAGCACATAAAGAAACAACAAGATCATCAAGGCATCATTCACTGCACCTTCTCTTATCTTGCAAACCTATGCAAAGTAGTATCGGCCTAATTAGAGCCACACTTACTGGCAGCCGTTACTGGTACAGTCAATGAGGTGGCTCATTGTGATGAATGGACAGGCGAAGGTTTTTTTTTCCCTCCGGTGTACTTCTATCACCTGCACCCATCAAACGTTTGGTTCATTAAGCCTAAAACATGCACTTGTCCTCTGAAAGTTTTCACATTCCGGGTAAATGAATTGGAAATCCAGCAATCTGCTAGTTCTGCCACAGCAGGTCACACCACGGTGTTGTTTTGCATAACAACACGGGTCAGCTGGTTGAATCCTATGTTTGGGAATTAATTTTGTATTTTTTAAACATGTTTTCGGCTCCAGGTTCCATGACATGTCTTCAGTTTTTAGCAGCAAGTATCTACAGCAGAGGCGTCAAGCTAATCTTAGTTTGTGGGCCACATACAGACCAATTTGAGTTCATGTGGGCTGGACCGGTAAAACTGATCCATAATAACCACCTGTATAAATAAGAACACCTTTAAATTTCTCATTTTCATTTCATGCACAGAAGTAAAACTACAACCTGAATAATTTTGCATGTACCTGAAAGCTGCTGTGAATACAACAAGCCCCAAGGATTCACATTTCTCTGTAGAAATAGGCCCTGGTGCATTTTTTCTAAAGTCTCATTTCCACCATGTGGTACAATATGGTATGGAATGGAAAGGTACGTTTATTTTAGCGTTTTCATTGCCATGGAACCGTACTGGGCCCACTTCATATTATTACCCATTACCTGTTACTATTTTAGTAACCGTTTTTGGTTGGGGTACCGAGCACACAGGATCAGTAGCCTTGAGGAGGAGCCAAAGCACTGCAAGCCGGTGATTGGTTGAGCAGAAGGTACGAATCATACCGATTCGTACCATACAAAGTAGAAAAAAGGCTTTAGAAAAACTCAAAGTCTTGTGTCTGAATTGGACCCTTTGGCGGGCCAGTACTGGCCCTCAGGCCTCATGTTTGACACCCCTGCTTTACAGGGATGACAATATCAACCTGTTGTCCAGACCTCAGTACCTCAACAGCTATGGGTTGCATTGCCATAAACTTTTATATGGATTTTAATGTTGCCCGGCAGACTGACTTCTCTTCTAGCTCTACCATGAGGCTCACATTTGTGGTGTTGAGTGAAACAGGGGACTTTTTGAACAGTATGGAGTTGGGTACAGACATTACCGTCCCCCTCAGGATGAATCATGATCACTTTGCTTGAGGCAAACTCATAACGGCATCATCAGTCCACTCAATCTCCAGCAACCACAGCAGTGCTTTGTGTTTAGTGACGCACAATATAGCACTAAACATTTACATGAAGCCAAAGCTGAAGACCAAACGTGAACTTTTTAGAACAATATAAAAATCTCTGTATATCTGAAATGGCCTGTAAAAAAATGAGGCTTTTATTATGGGGAATTGCAGAATATCCCCTTTATCTGCCGGTCTTCCTTTTTTGAAAGAGACCGCATTTGACTTCACACTCAAACACGTGGGCTGTAGCAGCTTCTGTGTCGAGCATTACAGCATAGTGATGATGACTCACTCGCCGCGTCCTTCCACATTGATTTTGGGCGAAAAAAAAAAAAAAAAAGAATTTTTCCGAACACTAATGTGACACTTTGGCTCCTCTCTTAATTGTCTGTGTCCCCAAGAATCTTCATATCAAGGTCATTCTGGTCCTCTGGGCAGGAAACAGACAGACAGACCAGCAGTTATGCCTCCACCTACACAACAGGTTATGAAATCTCTGCTAAATAAAGCGTGATCAAATTTAACCAATTAATCTCGTTTTAATTTCAATTTGTCTAAGTAAGATGACCACATGGCATTAAAGATACAGCTACGGCTTCATAGTTCAAACATTACTGGTTCACTGAATGTATTATTTTTCTTCTTAATCATTTATTGTATACTTTGTATATTATTCCTGTAATGCCACTTTTAGCCTGTCTGCTGTTATTTGTAGTTCCTATTCTGAGATGCCCCCCCAATGAGAAGTAGAAGAAGAAATAATGTGAGAAGCGCAGTGTGTTTTTGGGACGGTGACTGAGGAATCAGCTTCTCTCTGGTTCAGCACCACGGACAGAGAACAGCAACTAGCCTCTGTTCCCCAGCTCTTACAATTAGTATTATAGTATTATCCATGCTATTGTGTGTGAAGATAGATAATGCAAGAAGAAGAAGAAGATAATGCAAGGATATTCTTGCATAAAAATCTCTCTCTCTCTGTATATATATATATGATGATTGCCTCACATACTGTCCCAGGCTTAAAGAAACTAATGCTCTTGGAGCCGGTGATTGATAATTCACATTTTCAAAGAACTGCTCACTTTACTTCAATATATATAATTCAATCAGTTGGACAATAGTTTTGTCTTCAATATATTTAAGAATGTAAAATTGTGTGTGTGTGTTAAGCACCTTATTTAAATCCACTATAAAGTGTCTTTTTTCTAGCACTGAACTTCTATTTATGTGTTATTTCCCATCAGTGACCCCTAATAAGACCCTGACATTTAACATCCTACTTTGAAATAATTGTATTTTCTGATGCATTTTTTTTTTTGTTGCTTCAGACATCCTGTCTACTCTTTGCCGCCGTGTTTCCTGTTCTTCTTTCGAACGCAAGTAAGAATAACGACAGGTGAAGGAGCGTTGGAGCGGCGGTTGACGCAGCTACGTAAAACAGCTGGAGACTCACAGCTGGACGCCCCGCGGACGCTGAGCCGCTGCGGGATGCTGCAGTGATATATATTCGGAGGCCTGCGGGTCATCGGTCATTGGTCCACAGGACCTCCGAGCATCTCTAGGCTGCCTCCTCCCCCTGGCAAAAAAAAAAAAAAAAAACTCAATGTGGAGACTTGTCGGACTGCAGCTTCTCTCTTCAGTAGGAGAGAGAGAGAGGGAGAGAAAAAAGAGAAACTTTTAATCAGGAGGGAGCTTCTTCTTCTTCTCCTTCTTCTTTCTCCAATGCTGCTGCTGCTGTGGTGATCTGCTCTGCTCTGGTGGAGGTGGGGGAGTGGAGCGGGGGGTAAAGTGATCATTCGCGTATGGATTATCGATACGGAAAAAGGGGAACACGTGCCAGGCATTAATTATTTATAAATTCCTGGTGGAGCAGCGGCGGCTGGCGGCGGGGATGCGAGAGACGAGCCACCACGGCGGCGCGGTTCGCCCGCTCTGAACCGGAGGAGTCGCCGGCAGACGAGAAAATGTCCCGGTGTGAGAGCGCATCCACAGGAGACGCAGGAGAGGACGAGGGAGGATGAAGACGGGGGGAGAAGAAGGCTCGAGAGCGGCAGAGGTGGAATATAATGAAGTTGAGTGGGAAAGGACTGTGCACCGTCCTCTCCGGCACCCTCCTCTTCGTGTGCGCCCTGAGCGAAGTTGTCGTTGGATTAAGATGCGTCTCGCTGGGATCTACGGTGAAGGCGCACTTCCACCTCGGCGCCGCGGCCGGAGCTTTCTACTCCGGGCTGCTGGTGGGCACCGGGCAGGTGCTGCTGGGCGCCGCGCTGCTCTGCTGCATGGACAAGTCCGGCTGCAGGAATTTCTTCCTGCTGGGCGTCGTGGTGTTCCTGCTGGGCGTCCTCACCGCCTTCTCCGGCGCGGTGGTGGACGGCGACACGGCGTCGCTGGTGGAGAGGAAATATTCCCACTACTGCTTCAGCTCCGCGCTCGCGAGCCCGGCGTGCGAGCGGCTGCGGGATTACCAGCGGAGTCTGGTGATCTCCACGGTGCTCAGCACGCTGGAGTGCGTCCTGGGGCTCGTCAACCTGCTGATCATCAAGGGTTACAAAACGGCGCAGTTCTCCAGGAGCAGGCAGTGCGCGCGGCGGAGCGCCGGCGGGCCCATCCTGTTCACGGAGGAGCGGGACTGCTCGGAGGCGGATTTCCAGCCCGTGTCCTACATCAACCTGGGCGTCTTTAACGTGCTCGACGAGACGGGCGCGGAGGTGCAGCGCGGCGGCCACCCGTCCATCGAGCTGCCCGGGTACTCCGCCGCGGACCCGGAGCTCAACCACAGCTTCCCGTTCTCATACCCGCTCCCCAGTGAACTGCCGCCCGCTTACGAGGACATTTTCCCCGCCGAGGCATGCAACACATAGCCGCTCCGGAGCCCCAGCAGCTCCCCCTCTCCCTCTCCCTCTCTCTCTTTTTCTTTTTTTTTCCTTTTCCTCCTCTGCTGTGACAATCAATGACTTTATGCTTTAACAACCCCCCACTCCTCTTCTTCTTCTTCCTCCTCCACCCCCCCCACCCCAAATCCCCTCCTCTTCCTCCTTTTTTTTTTCCAAACACCCCCCAACAAGAACCAGTAAGTTACACAGGAGGACACAAGCAGCAGCAGCAGCAGCAGCAGCAGTGGATTTCTATTCACCTGGTTGCTTCTCATTCCGATATTTTCTTACTTCTCCGCTCAGTAGCTTATTAAAAGCCTATTATATTGGTATATTGTACATCAGCGGTCAGACTCATGAACAGAACACCCAGACAGCAGCAGGCAGGTCAAAGGCCCAGAAACGCAACAGCTTGCTAAGTATTAAAAAAAAAAAAAAAGCAGAGAGTTTGTGTTTTGAATGTTTGCTGTTAAACATTTTTACTTGTGAATAAAAAGTGTATTTAACCTCACCGTGACGTCACGGAGCTGCTGCCAAGCTGTTTGGGGAAACTCTGGGCCACGGCATGTTCAGATCTAAACTTCATTTGCAACTTGTCCCCATCGCAGAGAGCAATCAGCGCTTTGCAGAATAGTCAATTAGTGTTTTTTAAATCATCATTATCATCATCATGTCAGAAAAAAAAGGTCAAAATCGAAGCATCAGACCTCGCATGACTTTGCATGGAGCCGGTAAAAGTTCTGGATACTACATTTCCCATGATGCAACTCAACAGCGTCTTTCATTAGAGCCTCTTTGCCTGGTAAACGCGTCTTTTTAAAGCTTTACATATTCAGTTTGTGACGCACGCTTTCTGATAGAAAGATTAGTCGGCGGAATTTTGGAGGATCGCCAAAACCGAAGCCGAGGACAGATCTGAACTCTCCTGATGACATCATCAGGGGAGTTCTCTCACACTCCGCAGCCACAGACATTTAGACGCCCGCGATGCTCCTTGTGATAGATAAAATTGAACTTAACGCGAGCTACGGAACAAGTGGTTCTTTAAATTGGTCTTGATAATTTCACTGCTATTAAACCAAATGGATATGAAGGGGTATTAGAGGAGAAGAAGGGACAGTCTGAGCCTGATCGCTCAACTTATTTGCTGTAAGCAGCTGGGGGATGGTTTAAAAAGTAAAAAAATACATTTTTCGAGGACCTTTAAGGATGGGTCTGGCTGTACAGGTTGGCCTGTATCCGATTTAAACGATTCAAAATGTGCAGCCGTGTTGTTCCATTTGACGTGACATGTGCGCACCACCTCTCATCGAGGATGCTCCTCGTGGACAGTTCTCGGCCTCGGCCTCTTTTCCCTGAACAATCAGAACGGTGATAGAAAAACAAGGTGGAATAGGTTTTGGCTGTAATAATTATGTGCTCACCTCAAGACATCACGGCTCTGTGGTAAATTTAAATGGATCGTCTAATCTTTTCCAAAGCGTGCGATGATGGCTTTTACAATCGCTCGGGCTATTTATGCAGGGCTCGACGTGCCAGAGGTGAATATAGGATAAGGTAAAAAATAAAGCACTTTTTATTTCTTTTTTTTTTTTTAAGTTTCCCGCTCATAAAAACAGAAATACAGCTACAACCTACGACCAACTCGGCAGCTGAACCAGAGGACTAAAGAGTTCTTCAGGGAACTGGTGTCCTGAAAGTTTCAAACGGGGAGGGGGGGGGGGGGGTCAGAGAAAGATGCACACATAGCAAATAATAAAGGGCTCTGTATTAGACACATGCTGGGTGCAGCAGCAGCAGCATCCCACTGAAGGAAGAGCAGTATAGAGAGCTATTAAAAAAATCCAGGAGGAGGAATGAGGCGCGTGCCCTCGCCGGCAGCGACTCTTTAACCTGAAGCACAGACACCGACATCAGGCGAATCAGGAGAATCACAGATCACAGCACGGGCTTAATGAGTCAGCTGACCTGTTGCTGCTTCACTTTTCAAATCATTTTTTAGACGTTAAAGACCCCTTCAGTTTTATCTAGTGACCCATTGGCCTCCTGCATATATAATAGTAGCTGCAGACTAGAACAGTAACAGGCTTGTTTAGACAGGGAGGCATCAGTGTGAAGTCCAATAACGTATTATATGACAATGCATCAGTTACTGGGGCCATTTTTCTGCAGAACAAGCTTTTTTTCCCCCCACTTTCAACACATTTTGCTGATAATGCAGCTGAGTAGGAAAGTGAAGTGCTTCCACATGTGATGAGTATTGCATTGTTGCATCACCACCACCGGATGCTGTTCTTTCACCACTTCCTCCCTTTAGACCGAGCTCCCGGCACAAATGCTCATGCCTCGGGTCTATTGATAGTTCAACTTCAAACCGTTGGGGTAAAAACAAATGGGACCAATTTGTCTTTAGAGAAAGTAGCTAAGCACGGGTTTCCGCCTTCTTGGTAAATGTCATGTTTTTTAAAGATCAGCCAGTCTGACGAAGCAAGGAGGCTTTTATTAGATATTTGTATTATGCACGGTGCTCGTTACTTACGACGAATGGTCTGACATTCAATAACCGACGTCAAAATAATAAGAGCAGAATGGCCGAGGTGAATCAACATCATTCAGCTCTTCTGGCGGCAGCTTTAAGAGACTTAATGCGGTTATAAATAAACCCCAAATCCAGACGGTGAAATAGAAGAACGTGTCAGAGACGGTATGATAACCCCTCCAATTAAACCACTGGAACGCGAGCGCTAGCTTTGTTTGCATTGTGAGTCACTGGCCTGAAGAATCTTCGTACACCTCCAGAATACTTTTTGGACTGCGGCTCAAACTCTGCATGAACTTCAGCAAATGCAAAACATTGATACCTTGTTGATTATATCTTCAAACTTTAGGAGGCCTTTGCAGATTTCTAGACAACATTGTTAAACATTTTCTGACATTTACAGCTAGAACCGATTGCATCGATAAAGCAGTGTTTTTATTTTATTTGAACTTTTTTATTTTTTAGCCGAATTATTATGGGGCGATGGTCAAGGAACTATTTTATTTGGAATACTTATTTGGTAAAGGCTGAAATTATGATTCTACCCCTTTGCAACAGCTACAACATGCTGCACTTATCGCCCTTTGGATGTTGATAATCTGCATTATGACAGAGTGGGTCATGTGATCTACTGTAATATTAACACTCCAGTTTCTATGGCATTAATTAAGCCATCAACTTAATTAAGACAGGTCTTAAAAGAGAGAAAAAAACAATACTGTGTGCTCAATGATCATGTATAACATTATTTAAAAAGGTGGTTAATAGTAATTAGTGGAACTCAGGGAAAACATGCACTCTATTTGAGTATTTTCTATTCTATGCCGCTGCATGCACAGAGATTCAGAGGGAAATATTGTACATTTTACTCCACTACATTGATTTGACAACTAGCGTCGGCTCTGTGGTTGTAAACAGTTGTCAGTGGAAAGAAGATTGCACGATAAATCTGATCTGTATTTATCCCGGGATGTTCACTGAGCCTGGGTCTGCAGCAGCATCCTCCTTCACATTCACACTCAGGGCAGCGCACGGATCCAAATGCTACATCATATAAGAAATGGGAGTTAAGTGTCTTGCTTGGCGGCACCTTGTCATGGGATCTGACCTGCTTCTAGAAGCCAAAAATCTTAATAGCTTTAAACATCTGAGTGGATTCTAACAGAGCTGAGGTTACTGTCAAATTCAGTTTGGTAATGGGCTATATTCAGCGTAATTTGATCTCAAGTGGGCCGGACCAGTAAAAAAATCTATGTATAAATAACAACACCTACAAATGTCTACTGTTGCATGCATTGCATTTAAGGAGCAGGTGAAGTTATCTCCTGCCTGCCAAACCTATTACAAATGAAAACTGTAAATATTTTATCCCCTGAGCCCTGAAAAATGTTCACTGACTTCACATTTCTGGGAAGAAATAGGAACTGATCCGATTTTTTGTCACACTTTGTACAGTCATCCAGTGGGCTGGATTGGACCCTTTAGCGGGCCGGTTCTGGCCCCCAGACCGCATGTTTGAAACCCCTGCTCTAAAAGAAATTTAATAATTAAAAAAAACAGACATTTCTAGACTTAATCACTAATGCAGCGTCAAAACTGCATTAAAATGCAATCAACAAAGTGTATCTGCAAGTGATTCCTTCCATTAATGTAGGAACTGTGCCTCTGAATATAGCTCATGATAGCCTCTCTCCACTGTGTGAAAAAAATCTGCTGTTTCAGAGCTATAATGATGAGTAATTACACATATATAAGAAGAAAAAATGTAGGGCAACCTTATTATCCTCAGATCTGTGTTTTCTGCGGTCTGGAGGAATTTTTTTTTCTCTCCTGGTGATCCGTTGTTGGATAGCAGTGCCGCATTAGTGTAATGACAGCCTCCGGCTCTGGTCACACCAAGTAAAAACCGCTGACTTGCATCTCAAAGTAATATAAGGGAGGGTTTCTGCACAAGTGATTACACTGCAGATATTTGGATGAATGATGTACGTGGACAGGAGGAGTCGGGTTGAGCTCCGAGGCGAGGAAAGCGAGATCAAAAATGTCCGTGGTGCTACTTGAGACTTGGTAAGACGATTAGCCCGTTTATGTGTGTAATAACTTTTTAAATGCTGTAGTGCCACTTTTGTAGCCACTCATGCATGGGAAATAATAGCTGCGCTGCTGGGAAGAAAGGCAGCGATGGAAGGTTTCACATGCATATCTCGCATGACATATTCCTGTCGTCTGCATAGTTTTCCAAATGTATGTCAAGACTAAATTGCTGGCCATACTTATATATATATATATTTTTTAAAAATCAATAGCTCCTAAAAGCCTTTCATTAGACACATATCCATTTGTCTGTGTGCAGCTGCCAGGGAAAATTGTGTCTGGAAACGCTCCGGTGACTTTTAAAAGCCAACGTGGTGCCTCTCCTGACAAAAACGTGGCTCATTACCTGTGTGTGAGCTTCCAAGCCATTAGACTCACTCGTGCCAATTTTCTCAAATTCCTGGTAGATCCTTCTAATCTCTTTGAAGAATTTTGAAGTTTAGTTTTTTTCCCCCTTATTTAGGAGCAACAGTCACAGCTCTCATTATGACTGAATGCATAATGAGCAAAACAGCATAAAGCTGAAAAAAAAAACCTTGCAGGGGCTTCAAAAACAGTTTATCAGCTTCTGTATGCTTGCACCATGTGTTTTACATTATTTACACATAATCAATTTATAGCTTGTAGCATTATGTGCTGTAATCAACTTTAAGTGTCATTTACATTTATTGATTATACAAATCAATGTATTCACTGAGGCTGTCCATTAGCATTTGTTATATTATTCCCTGCAATGCTACACACTGTCAATTATTTAAAGCTCCCACATTGTAGAAAGTGAGATTTTAATGTAGTTTTGATTATAAGAAGGTCTCTGTGTTATGTAAGTACTCCCCATTGTTAAAAACTCTCAATCTCACACAGCTGTATTCAGAAACAATGCCTCAAAATGAGCTGTTGGGACTTATGTGAGATTGTGATGTCACAAATACACAGCCACCACTCACCAGTATCAGCCAATCAGAAGAGAGTCTCGTTACTATTAACGAGACAGACAGAAAATGGCCTAGAGCTCCAGAGAGAAGGTTGAGAGAGGAGAGATAAAATTATACTGAGATGATTTTTTGGGGGGGACTTAAAACCACATATATCTTAAGAGGGAGATCAAAACTTCAAATAAAACCCAGGAAAAGTGCACGATAGGGGGCCTTTAAACCGAAACAAATCAGCAGCCATAGACATTTATGGTAAAATGTCAGAATTGTTTAAAAAAAAGTGTTTGACAAGAACAATTCCAACACAAGGCTCACTTACTTGCTTTGTTTGGAGCTTTCAGTCCTCGTCAATGGATGGAACTTCCTCGCTTGATATGGAGATGAATCTGTTGACAGTAAGAGCTCTCATCATAAGACTTCTCATCCTCGTTGGCCTAAACCTAATAAGAGCTTTTTAAATACTTGGGACCAGTGGAAACCAGTTGGATATGTGCAGGATAATGATCAGCGGGGTTTGAGTTTGCATTAATGACCTGCTTCATCAATATCCCGCTCATGTCATGCCTACTAATATTGATTTCAAAATAGTTTTATTGCTTTTGATTAAAAAGAAATTCCATTAGATTCCACATCAGTACTATGTCCACAGCAATGCTGTAGAGAATCAGAATGCTGTAATTGAGAGAGCTGAATATTCAACAAAGCGCTGCTATGGCAACTTGTCAGCAAACAGTTGCTTATTTACTTTTTTTTCCTCTGAAAACAGCTGCCTACTGAGAGTGAAGCGACTGGACTGAAATGGTTGTTTGCCATACAGCCATGACAATGAGCTGAAAGATGTGATCCACAGAATCAAGGGGGGGGCAGCACATAACGGCCGCCCTTGGGTCATGATTCTCTGTTGCTTCCTCGCAGCGGGACCCCCTTTTACATGTAATTAGTCACATGAACCATTGTTTAGATACAAGAATCCATAATAGTGGCTTTAAAATGATACTGCAGAAGTAATTGAGTCGGGATTACTTTGTCAATTTATCATTTCCAAGGTCAATAGTAAACATGCTTTGTACTTTAGATATAAGATGTTTCCCCAGATTGTTTCCAGTTAAAAGGGCATTTTTTGCAGTTTTACAACTTCAGTGAACTGATACAGTAGGATGTTGATCACTGTGTATTTCTGGTTATTTTGAATTCAGTACCGTGTTGGAACAGGAACCTCTTCCGTTTTAAAGAATGTGTCTCCATGGCTTGCATTGGTTACGTGCTGCTATGAATCAAGCGGATGGAACGACAGTGTACAGTAGGAGAAAATGTTTTATCGACTTCCTGCTGTAGCCCCCACAGCGGTCGATAAGGGTCATGGATGACTTAACATCTCTTTAATGACCAGCACCAACCTGCAGCTGGTCATTAAAGATGCTGGAGTCATCTCACACAGTGGCCTGCTGTATTAATACTTGAAGGTCCCGTATAGGGTTGGGCGATGTCCCCTTAATTAGCAGTTGATGTTTACAGTGAATCATTGAGATGGACGATGATATGGGGGGGATATGGGGGGAACTCGTGTCTCTTTTGGGGGACTTAAATAGTAATAGTAAAATAAAACTCTACGGATAGATCCGATATTGACTGTTTTATTGTCCATATTTGATCAATTATGGATCATACACTCACCGACCACTTTATTAGGTACACCATGCTAGTAACGGGTTGGACGCCCTTTTGCCTTCAGAACTGCCTCAATTCTTCGTGGCATAGATTCAACAAGGTGCTGGAAGCATTCCTCAGAGAGTTTGGTCCATATTGACATGATGGCATCACACAGTTGGTGCAGATTTGTCAGCTGCACATCCATGATGCGAATCTCCCGTTCCATCACATTCCAAAGATGCTCTATTGGATTGAGATCTGGTGACTGTGGAGGCCATTTGAGTACAGTGAACTCATTGTCATGTTCAAGAAACCAGTGCGAGATGATTCCAGCTTTATGACATGGTGCATTATCCTGCTGAAAGTAGCCATCAGAAGTTGGTACATTGTGGTCATAAAGGGATGGACATGAAACATGAGACGTGAAAATCCCAGTAGATCAGCAGTTTCTGAAATACTCAGACCAGCCCTTCTGGCACCAACAACCATGACACATTCAAAGTCACTCAAATCACCTTTCTTCCCCATACTGATGCTCGGTTTGAACTGCAGGAGATTGTCTTGACCATGTCTACATGCCTAAATGCACTGAGTTGCCGCCATGTGATTGGCTGATTAGAAATTAAGTGTTAACGAGCAGTTGGACAGGTGTACCTAATAAAGTGGCCTGTGAGTGTATGTATATTTCAAGTAGCTGATCTACCCGGAAATAACTCTTCTTCTTCTCTTGTTCCTTACCGACCCCTGATTACTCAGCAGTTATTAGAGAACGCCCTTCAACAGAAGATCAGTGCAGGTTTCTGACAGGAGGGGGAGTGGCATCTCAATGGCGGCTCTCTATTGTGATGTTGGGTCATCCATCGCGATGGACAATGATATCGTCCATCGGAACAACCCAAGTCCTGTATAATGTAAATAAACACTTTTAAGGCTTCCTTCATGCTAGATAAGGTCTAGGGTTTATATAAAAACTGTCCCAAGCATGAAACAAAGACAAAAAGAGGATTTCACACACATGGAATTTAGAAACTTCACTGTGTTACGGCTCAGCAGTACAATTTTAACACCGTTACATAGGTCTGTAGCATGTAGCACCTTTTTCCTGTAGAAGTTCCTAGTACGACCCCCCTGCACCCATATATTTTTTCCATCTTCCAAGCGAAAGTCATGACTGTCATTTGGCGAGCTAAAGTTGGCAATCTACAAGAGCAATGTTCAAGAGACGCTGCAAAATACAAGAATCCTGGGAACAACTAACCCTGCATAACCTTCCCCAGGATAATAATTTAAGACTTAGATTTATTTTTTATGTGCAGGTTCAGGTTCAAAGAGGCTCGTGATCAAGGATAAATATGTCCTGTTGGATATCATTGTCCATACCATTGTGACTGTCATTTACATCCTGCTGCTTCCACCAGGGACAGCGACTGCCTCCGGCGGGAGATGGCAGCTGTATCCTTATTTTGTTGCTCATAAAGGGTGTAAACTACTTGGCCTCTGGGAGCTTTATTCACAGCATTAATGTTGCACTTTCTGACACACGGGATCTTTCAGACTGTATTCCCCATTGTCCCCCATTGTTGACCCCTTGGTTCAGGTTGGACGTGAGCTAAGCTAAGGTTAGCCATGCTGCTGATAAACCGCCCGGATCCATGATGATGGGTTAGCGTCATCGCAGTAGTATCCCTGTTTCTCGCACATCACTCCAGAGTAATCTGGTAAATTTATATACCTGGTGCTAGGGCTGCTCAATTATGGAAAACATCATTATTACAATTATTTTGGTCAATATTGAAATCACGATTATTCAAACGATTATTTTTTAGTTGCACAATGTATTTATTCAGCATGAGTGACTTTGTGCTTTCGTTTAAGATGATTTGTTGTGTTGCCACACACACACACACACACACACACACACACACACACACACACACACACACACACACACACACACACACACACACACACACACACACACACACACACATATATATCATACTCCACTGGCTTTCACACACTAGCAATTGCGCACACTAGCGTACTAGCATTCACGCACTAGCAATTGCGAACTCACACTCTCCTGCATTAGCACTCACACACTAGCACAAGGGCTCGCATACTAACACTTGCACATTCTCTCTTTCAGAAGTTGCGTAATGAAAAATGTTAAATATCATTTCAACTCGATTATATGATTTTGGAGATTTTTTGACATGCAAATTGAAATCGCGATTGTAATCCGGTTAATTGCACAGCCTTACGTTGAGCTTTGTTGCTTTGCAATTGGAAAAAAATACAGGAAGCTAACATAGCCAGCGAGGCTACAGACCTAGAGCTAATCTTCAGATTTGGTTTTTGCTTATGTCACATTAGGGCTGTGATTGTTACCTGGTTGGCCTCAACCATCTGAGACCACCACTGTAAAACTACAAGTTTTGAACTGGTTTAAAACCAGAGAATATATCATGTTAAGGGCATCAGAATATCAAATAAAACCCAGAAAAGTGCATGAAATGGGACCATTAATGGAAGCTTTGTCAGGTTTGTTCCATTTATCTGACAACTAATTGGCTACATTTGGCAGAAAGGTATTTTATATGGTAGCTAACTCCTGGCCAATTTGTTCATTTGCTTCATCATTCTGACAAAATTATGCTGTAAATGGTCATATCTCTCACCTAAACCTTTCCAAGAGAGCCGCTGATATATTATTCTGAATATAGAGTTATTGCATGAGTCCCAGAGAATGTTCTCAGCACGTCCTGACATTTAAGGAGGAAGAACACTTCAGTTTTCAGGTCAGCCACCTCCATGTTTTTTTCCCCCTTTCTTTTTTTCCCCTGCACACAGTTAAACTCGAACAATCCAATCACTTTGTATTTATCAATGAAACGATTTGAAAGGTTCATATGGGGTTAACAAGCAGGTTTTTGACTACCTGACAAGTAAAAGGCCAGTAGTAATTTTATGCAGACAGCAAGTGTTTTCCCTCCAGGCGTCTTAGCGACTGAGCAGAGTTTTAGTGAGCTGGATTCCTCTCTTGTTGCTTGGAATGGAAAGTGTGGCAGAAATGCAGTGAAGGGAGAAGGGGAACCCTGGCAGAGTCAGCAGCCACAGGGTGAGTTGTGTGTCAATCAATAGCTCCTGCAGTGGCTGTGTTTTCAGAGGGAGCCAGCTCTAAACTTCCAATAACCTCTTTGGCTCGCTGCCATCTGCCACTTAGCAGACAACTCCTGGAGCATCAAAAGAGCGGCGATGGTGCAGCTGAGGTAAGGTCGGTTTCACGGGGAAAGCGCCAACTCAAAGGCACAATTTCAATTTAGTTCTCCAGCTGCTCTGTTCCTGTAATTATCTCTGGATTTTCTGCTGGATGGCCAGACGTGGTTATACTACATAGAAAAGAAAGACGAGGACCATGCTACGAATATGGATTCCAGCAACATGCGTGCTGAGGAGATGCAAAGTGCCAACTGATTTATGATATTACTTATACCCCTTCACACGTGCAAACACAGATGCCTGGTTATTGAAAGAGCCATCATACGAGCAAGCAAGAGTCATTTCAAAGATATTTTCTTCACGAGAAGAAAAATATATCACTTTTATATCTTTTAATATTGTTAAAAGATTAATATTGATTGTTTAGCTATCAATAAGCTGAATGACAAATGCTCTAAATGACTAAAATGCTGAGGCAAAGTAGAGTCAGGTTATAATTCTCTGTGTGTTTGTCACTGTGAGTAACAACTTTCACACTATTGTTAATGTTAACCTGTAAATATAATTGATTAAAGCAGCTTTAAAAAGGTGATATGTGTGAGAACTTGTACTCCACACTCCAAACAAATAGACCTTTTATACGCAGCCGTATTGACATGAAAGAATAGCTAAACACAGTGTTACCACTGATACTAATTAAGCTTCTATTCAGATCAAACAGGTCAGGGTGCTGCTATTGTGCATGTTGGCTCAATAGCAAGACTTTGCTACACTAAATATAACCTTGATGAGTATCATTGATAGCACCTGTTTTATCCACTGTTTAATGTCAACCCCTTTCATAAGAAACAAGGGGCTCTAAGTCAGAATGGAGCTAGTCTTGAGATATAAAATGGTATTATGAGCCAAGTTCGAGGCTAGCCGGTTAGCATGCTAACTCGATATCTTATCAACACAACATATAATCATCTATGACATAAGATCAAAACTGTCATTTCTTCACATTCTGTTGTTAATTTTAGCTAGTTTTTTATATTTTAAACTAAAATTCTTACATGTAACACCTTTAAAGCTTTCGAGTCATGGATCATGTTGATTAAATCATACGTTTGTTTTAGGAAGATGTAGTCTGCTGTGTCCGATATCACTCAGTACTCCGTTGGCTCACCACGTGGCTTATTTTCTTGGCAGAAATTGTGCAATACCATCATGCACTGTTGGTTAATGCAGGTTAGTGACCGTTGGCTATACTCTCCTTTTCATAATGCACTGTTGGTTAACATTGAGTTCACTGGTGTATAATTCTCACTATGCATTTGGACAGTATGACAAAATGGTAGGAAGTCATTTTGAACATAGGATTGTAAAATGTGAAAATAATTTTTAAAGGGGCACGTGTTTATGTGTTGCACTGGTAAAAGCATGCAGGGTGGCTTGTAGTGAAGACGTGACAATGATTTTAATATTCAGCGAGCCACAACAAACTGGAGGGATGGGTAAAACTATGAGAGCTCCGTTGTGAAACCAACCCAAACATCTGCCCATGTTTGTATCATATCAGCTCTTCCAAAATGTGATGGCTTGTTAATAAATGATGGGACCAGTTTCATGGCAAAAGGGGAACATGATTATTTACCATTAACCAACTGCCGGAGACCCACAGCACCAAACCAAACTTCTGGATAGGGACTGTAGACGCGTTC
This sequence comes from Lepturacanthus savala, assembly GCA_030544235.1. NCBI lineage: Eukaryota > Metazoa > Chordata > Actinopteri > Scombriformes > Trichiuridae > Lepturacanthus > Lepturacanthus savala. The sequence goes on from CM060464.1 coordinate 18,534,148, forward strand.
TGTTCCAGAGTTGCCTGCGGTAGCCACATGTGGGGATAAGCGTGAGCTTGTGTGTTGGAGTTTGTCCCAGTAAACAGGAAAAGTAAAACCTCGATATGAGTGAGGGACTCAGAGAGGAAGGAACGTTCACCTTTGATGTTTACGATCTCTCAACATGGCGGCTGTGAGGTTCACTCCGTTTGGAGCGTCACTTCTGTGTCTCCCCACTGCCATAAACTCCCTGAACTCTTCACCTCAACACCGACGTAGGCTGCACCACAATCTCACCGTTGGACAGTTGTCAAGTGTTAATTGTGCATCTGTCTGTTGTATGTGTAAAGTTACTCTTTGTATTTGCTGACGCGGCTGTTTATCGGAGCTCCTTAATATGCTCTACCGTAAGCAAATTCCAACCTTCCAACCTTGGCTATGCAGTCATTAATAAATAATTACTCAATTGATTGATCTGAATGCTGTTCAGAGATCAGAGTATCAGGGCTTCTCAGGTTCCTGGACAGGGCGCTGCCTGGGGGGTGAAGGGGGGAACTCCAATAGTCACATGGGCAACATTTACAAAAACCTTAAGGATGTTGATGAGGAGAAATGGCCTGTTTGATTAGTGCCTGAGCAGCCGGATCAGACCTCTGCAACAGCGGTGGACTGTGCATAACAAACTACGTGTCAGCAGCAAGTGATTCATCGGCGTACCTGGACCAGAACACCATAGGCCAAAAAGAATCAGACTGGGCCATGTTTAAAGCCTCCACTGCTGAGGCAGCTGCTAAGTGCTGTGGCCAAAAGGTGATCTGTGCCAGTTGTAACGGAAACGCGAAACCCCTCTGGTGGAGCAGGCTGTCAGGCTGAAGGAATGGGGCTTTTGGACTTAGTCCATTAAACTCCCTTATCTGCTGACAGTTATTGGCAGGCCAAAAGGTCACAGAAGCATAACTCTAGTGTGGGAAGAGTTTGGTGAGTACATGGAGACCGGCACATTCTTCGACTCAGGGAGAAGGAGGCTGTGGCCAGGCCGCTCTGAGCAGTTTCACGGCCGGTCCTCAGCAACCTGTCGGTGAGGTTCATGTATCTGGACTCCTCCCTGTGAGACAAACTAGGAGAAGACCCAGCAAACCCCTGAACCCGCTGGTAAGCCCATGCATCACATTTGTCCTGGGAGAACTCCTCAGAAGGAGCTGGAGGATGTGTCTAGGAAGAGGGACCTGGAGAAGATGGATGGGCTGTTAATTGTGAAGAAAGCAAAGAGCTTAAAGTAAGAAGAGTGGAAAATAACACCAGAAGAACCTGTTTTTAATATGCCCACAAAACTTGGTTCAGTGACTCGAGGCACATTTTATTTTGCTGGAAAGAACAACAATTAAAATGCAACCGAGCAGTTGCCTATTTACGACCTACATAAAGTAGTGACTGTTGTAAAAACAAGTAGGAAATTGTAGAAATACAATTCTTGTCTCCAGACAAAAGTTTAGAGACAGTTTCTCATTTGGGGGAAGGTTCGTCCAAACTTAACCTTCTGACTGGTGCTGTATATGTAGAGAAGTGGCGTGGCATGATATGGACGATGGAAACATACACACCTCTGTCCAGTTTGGGGTAAATACATGGATGCAATATTTTGCAAGATCTCATGAGGTTTTTTCCTATGTTTTAAAGCAGTGTGTCAGTGAACCAGAAGTAAAACACACAACAATGCAGGTGGCAGGCCATTGTGTTTTTTTTTCTTTGGTCTGTTTGTCTTGTGATCTAACATCATCTTTTTGTTACTTCCCGTTTGTCCCTATATGGTGCCACATCATTTCTGGGTTGTAACTTTGTTTAGTTCAGTGTGACATATGGACAGTTTTTGAAGAGACACCAATGGAATTACTGAACCGAGCTGAATGTGCCCCACACGCTAAAATTTTAATAAAGTTGAATAAACCCAATAGGTTAAAACGGTAAGCAGAGAGTAGGTTCTTGTGATGAAGAAAAAGATTTTAACAAAGGGTACTGTGATCTTGCAGTCCTCTCTAGGGAGTAAAAACTGTTCCAAAGTGTCCTCTATGAGTGGATCTAACCTCTAAAAACATAAAAAAGCATAGGGAAAAACTTTGCAAGAGCTCACATTAGGTTTTTTCCACCCAACTATTTTTTTTTTTTTTTACCCCATGTCCCTTTAGGACCTCCTTAATTATCTGCCTAATATTATTGTTTGGTTTTTTTTCTCAACAACAAAAAAAAAATCCCTCTAAAATGAATTGGATTCATCTCTTTGTGCATTAGTACTTCTGATATCAGAGCAATAACACATCTTCAGTGAATCATTTCTTTAGTGGGAGTTTTAGGAAAGACTCCCACTAAGAAGTGAGCACAGCATGAACCAACTGCGTGGTTCCTCTAATGATGGCATTGAATTACGGCTCCGGAAGGCACAAAACAATTATTTAGTGGGCGGATAGCAGATAGTGAGGCTGATTACTAAATTATCATCCTCCTACTACTACACTGTATGTGGAGATATGCTAGGTGCACTTGGTTTCTTGGTGTTTTTATTTTTTGGCCAGTTTTACCAAGTCAGTAGGAAACTTTGACAGGAGAAACTCTAGTGAAAATGCATCAGATGTCATTTGTCTTCCAGAGCAGACCAGGCCTGCAGACAGATGGACTCCATCCAGGTTGCAAGGAGCTGAAAGACAATTTAATGGGCAGCTAATCGCTAATACTGCCAGGAGACTCTTCAAGAATTCTTATTAAAATGTCTGTTTTAAAGATAGAGATGTTTTTCTTATAGTTGTCACAGCCACAAAAAAAATATCACAGAGAAATTAAAGTAAATAATTTATTTCAGTATTAAGAACATAAATAATACAAAGAGTCTTGATTTTAAAAAAAAAAAGTCATCTATCACTTTTCATCATTTCACATCGGTTTCAACATCAAACAAAATCCCAAAAAGCCAAAACCTCAAAGCCCCAAAACAAAGAAATTACAAGTAGCTCAATCAACTTTTTGGATGTTTTCATCACATTCAACAAGTCATACAATGAATGAGATCACAATTGAAGACAGCCGTAAAACACATACACAATCGGGATGAATTGCATAGTTACATTAAAACTATATAACCAGAATAAGTTTTAGTCATGAAAAGGAAGCACACGGTCTGAGCTGTTTGTGCTTTTTTTTTTTTTTTACTATCCAACGATTTCAAATGAAGAAAAAGACAAAGACAAAAAACATTGTCCTCAATGTTACCTTCTGTAAAGTATGTAAATCTCTTAACAGCTGAAAAAGCCTATTTGGAATAATAACGCAGAGTATGCAAATTCAACATATATGTAAGAACAACACAAGGATTATTTCTACACTATACACACAAAAATGGCAGCTTTTTCATGTGAGAAGCCTGCATTGCTAACACACACTGAAAGGCTTTCAACCACGTAGTTAGCGCAATTATTCTGATTCATTTCATGGCTTGGTGGGTATTTGGATACAGGAGAATGCTTTCACATGCGAGGTTTGGTCCCCTCAGATGGGTGAGAAGCTGCTTTGCGGTCTCTTCTTGCCCCGGTGCAGAAATGTTTTACAAAAGAGCCGTGAGGTTTACAAAAAAAAAAAATAATACACCATCTCGAATAAAACTCAGGTGTGACGGTAACAGACAGGATTTCCTTTATTCTTCGAGCTAAACATGACACAATGAATGGAGAAAGATTGGGGAAAAAAAGAAAGAAAAGACCCCGCTTATAGAAACACAAGCTTTATCACCAGGAAATCTGAGGAAAACTAATCACAGTGCTGACTCCTGGCAGCTCAGCTGCTGCCAACATGAAGAGAAATGACCACTTTAATGACAACAACATCCAACCAGGGGCCAGATGTACACACACAAAAAAACAAACAGGTGGACCGCAACTTCACGCATCCTTCAGACCAGCTCTGTTTCTCTGAAGCGATTTAAAGGTGATGTGAGATCAAAGTGAGAGATTTAATCTTTAAGTAAAATGTTTTGCTCGACAACCAGCTGCTCTGATATTATTACACAGTTAACTAATAATGTAATGTTAATTGTTTTTGTGTGAATCATTGAGTCATAGGAGGCAATATAGTTTGTTGCTGAATGTATTTTTTGATTCAAGCCTTTAGTTTTGCCACACAAGGTTAAAGTCGGTTTAGATATGAGAGCGACAAACTAATCGTTGCTTATATTCGTAAGATATCACTGCTGACGTTGGTTTACCGGTCCATGTGATGAATAAATGATATATGGAGGCAGCATGTGTAACGACAGCTGTTTGTTCAGGCTGTTAGAGAACATCGCAAGTGCAACACAATCTGTGACGCTGCATGTCTTCTTCTCTGTTTGTTTCACATCGACAGGTGGACAGACAGGTGGAGCATGCAGCAGCGCGTTGGTATGAAAACAGCTGCTTAAACCTGCAGTGCGGAACTTTTACAGAGAAATGAATGTCTGATGCATGCAGGTCCTCGCCAAGCTAGTTCACACAATGCTGATTAAGCTTATCGCAAGCAGGTAAATCTCTGGATTTCCCAGTAGACTGAGTTTTTAATCTTGTCTGTGGCAGCATTCCCTGCTGGCTGGATGAATGCGTATGGGCAGCGTTTGCTCACCAGAGACTTCCGCTGGCTACCTCCAGGTAGCCCTCGCTAACGTAAACATGGATGAAATAATTTATCAGTGAGGGCTCTTCTATGAGAACACGTGGATCAAATTCGGATAGGGAAACAAGTCATTTCGCTGGGTTTACGATGTAAACACGTATAAACAAAGGTCGTGTAATTCCTCTCACCACCAGCAGACGGAGACAAAGGTTCTGCACTGCAGCTTTAAGGCTGCTTCATCCAAGATAATTATGGCAGTGTGAATGAGGCTAATTTCCACAATGACTGAGATTTATAAAACAACCATGTGTACAAACAAACTGCTTTACAAACCCTATCAAAGGATGCATAGGCGTATTTCTGGTTTGTCGTGAATCTACATAGAGTTTTATGTACGTTACCCCCGGTGTCCTAAAGTACTACGGGAGCTTTGCAAGTTCCACAGAACTGGACAAAATAACAGAGATTTTGATTTTAGTCCTGATGAGGTGTAGACGGATGGTGCTCTATCAGTTACATCCATTCTCAGTATAGAAGAACAGGAAGGGTCCACGATTTTAACTATTTATCTCTTGGATAAGTATTATCAAACTTTTTTCTATATAACAGAAACGAAATGCAGCATTGCAAATAAATCTTTATACATGCGAGACAGCTGCAACACAGTTATATCATGTGTTTTGCATCATATGTCAATGCACAAATGGTAACGTTTAGGATATAAGAGATCTTCCTACTCTGCAGAGACATCAGGATAGGACGAGTGAAGCGATAGTAAACATACTGATAACGAGAGATTTCGATTATCTGGGTTCCATCAGACAGCAGAACGCTATAAAAAAATAAATTCAAAAATTCAATTCAGGTTCGAGTGTGTCCACCTCAGAGCTAAATGTGTTCTGCTTCTGATGCAAACCGCCGAACCTGCAGTGATACATATGCAGCGCGTGTCTGTCAGTGACCCTGTGTATTCAAATGTAAATCCTCCTGTTTGTCTGACTTTTCAATGATGTTTGGGGACATTTAAATTCCATTTCTCTGCGGGTGCAGTCAGCGCCGAGCTCGTCTCTGTCAAGGTGAGGCTTAAAACAAGAGTCGCGGGAGCAACCGCGGCGGCGGTAAAACAAAAGAGAGGAGCTCGTTTCTGCATCAGACTAAATATATTCAAACACAGCACCGACCCCCTCCACCTCCCCCCCCCCTTTTTTTTTCTTGGTTCGGCGGCGCTCAGCATCTGCTTCTCTGACTCCCGTGGTGGCTTGGGGGATGTTGGTGAGCTTAGCCTCGGGCGAGATGCAAGGCAGACAGCTCATCAGGGTGAGTGACAAGTGTTGGGGAGGGAACTTCACTTTTCTGCCTTGAGGTGAAAAGTTGCACACTGTGGCTTTAAATCTTTCAACTGGCTTTTTTCTTTTTTTTTTTTTCTGGACAAATCTCAAAGGGTAATGATGTAAGAACTGCCAGGTTATAATCAGCAAGGAGCTTTGAAGCAGTCACAGCTGTTCATTGACACCACAGATGCCCACAATTCAACTAAATCACTGCCGGAATAAAACTCTTACTTTGTAATGCGCCGCTGCAGTAAAAGACCGGAGGGGGTGGGAGCTTTTTTTTTTTTTTAATTATTTTATTTTAAATGGCACACAATGCAAACATGATAAACTAATGAGTTTATGAAATGTACGAAAAGTTATGAAAATTTCTGATGAGTCTTGGGACACCTGCGGAGCCCCCCATTGGATAAAGAATAAATGTGACCACGATTTACTAATATGTGGCCATGAGATAGTTGTTGATAGTTGGAGACTGTTGCTGTAAATTGGAAAACATGGTGCAGACAACTATCAAAAACATAATAAATTGCAGAGAGGCTAATAAGAGACAGACGAAGGCTGACACGCTGGCTTCCGTAGTAGTAGAGAAGATCCAAAGATGAATGTTTTTCGCGTGTATTGCAGGTAAAACCTGTCAGTAATCCATCTACAATCCAACGATAAACTGCATCAATGATAGCGATGTAAGCAACAGTACTAAAGCGGTAGTAAAGTAAGACTCTACCTCTCAGCCTCTCTTCATTCACTAAAACACAGACAGGTCACCAGGCTAATTAATGATTACTCCACCGGAACTGAAGCACCAGTATGTGACAGGTCATGTGACAATTTCTGTCAGTAAATTCATCATAATAAATAACACACTACCTGCCTCCTACACAAGTAAACTTAGCTGATATAATTTATTTTAATACGGGAATGAACTACTGAAGTCATGATCAGTTCTCGGTGGTGAAGGTAACTCGTTATTGGATACTGACATTCGCTTTAGACTGAGCTTTCTATCAGTCTTATGACAGTTTCAGCTAAACTAGAGTTTAGGTTATAAGACGTTTTTCATGCTGTGATATTCTTTCCGTGTGATGCTGAGTTTTTTTTTACTGTAACACGCTGCTCATATCACCTGCAGTCTTTAGCTAGGCTTAAACTATCCTAATGTCTGATTGGAAACTCATTCAAAAGCAAATGTCTATATCCAATAACGGGCAACAATCGACACTATCTCCATGGAAATGAAAACGATAACAATCTCATAGCCATGCATTAAATTTCTCGTGGCCACCCATCATTTATTTTTTACCCAATGTCACCAGTGGGGTTCTGTAGACACCAGACACACCTCGCTGTGTGATATTTGCATTTTTCCTTCTATTTTACTTCCGAAATGGAGTCCAAGCAGTTAGTGAGAATCTGAAATAATACAGTTCACTCTATGAGAAGTTGGACAGTAACACATTGTTTGCTCTTTTGGCTCCATGCTCTTATTGCTTTGGATGATAGCCAGCTCACTTGCCAGCCTTTACTTTGGAAGTATTTTCAGTGAGATTGCAGAGGAAGAGTCAGAAAAGTCTATAAAGTGCGTCTGCGGTGAGCACACACACCACCAGACTCTGGAGGCTGCACGACTTGTCATTTCCAAATTTTAATGTTGATATAAGAGGATTTAACTGGATTAATGAGAAAATGAGTAAAAAAAAGGGGAATTACGTTTCTGCAATAGAACTTTTAAAGGTCACCCAACAGGATTTGATCTATTTTTCCCGAACAGTGTCTCCTGTGTCTTGTACGATGTGGGGAATAAGAAAAAAGTATTTCAACGGTTTCAACAACTTTTTTCTCAAGCTGTGTAATAGATCAACGCCGACTGTTAACTGCATCCAAGTGATTAAAAAAGGAGCGACATGTACACAAAATGTCTGCCAAATCAATAACTGTTTCTTGTGTGTTTTGCAATTTCAATGAGTGTTTTCTCCACGCTGCCTAGACTACTGCTGTGCCTAATTGAGCTACAGCTACATCAAGGTTGCTGCACACCTTTTTGCGATCAAAAATGGCTTTTTAAGCCCTTGAGAGAAAATGTAAAACCTGTTCCACGGCGAAAGAAATGCACATCAAGGCTGAGATTCATGTTTCAACCCAATGTGACAATATAAGTGGGGATATGTTTCTGGATATTTTTGTATTTCCATACTGTCAATCATATGCAAAGTCACAAAGTTATCAAATTAATTGCAAAAGCAATGTCCCGCTGTTATGATTTATATCAGATAAAACTCCTTTCTACTCTAAATCTGAAAACTCCAGCTAAGCAGCCATGGATTTAAAAGTCTGCTGCAGCTCCGCACTGAAAACATCGTCATCATCATCCAGATTCCATCATCTATCAGAAATAACACAGGCCTTTGTGTCTTCTCTGATTCCCCCTCGCACTGTTCCGTGTACTTTTCTAATCCCATTACCTTCAAGAGAGCAGGTGGTCGATGGTGGTAGTTAACCAAATAAACAGGAAAAAAAGAATGAGCTGGACTGACTAGAGTGATATTTCTCATGCAAATAGGCATCACCTCAAAAATTTAAGACTTAGGATAATTAAAAATAAAAATATTACAACCATAAATTGATAGGATCTTATTGAAGAATTAGGACGATTTAAAAATCTGTAAGAACATCGGTAAATCCTCACAGATACACTTGAATGATGAAAAATGATAATATTCTTGATGAGCTGCTGGACCTCTATACAAGGTGAAACAACAAACAGCTTGAGTGTGGTCCACTGAGGAAACCCTGAGCTTGCACAGACCGGCAGTTTTTCACTCAGGACCCTTCCCCCCTCTGCCACAGCGGTGACGTCATCGTCCAATACTGTGAGAGCATGCTAATACCCACCGACTGGCAAGTGCTACCCCAACAGCAAATGCTATTAAGGAGAAAGGAAGCACAAGCCAAAGGACGCCGCGAGGAACAGGTAGAGGCCGTATTTCAAACCGTGTCCTCACAGGGGAAGAAGAGTGGCAGAGAAGGGAGGAAGGTGAGGAAGCAGCGCTTGTCAGAGACATGAACTCTGGTTACTGTCGGTTCGACACTCGGGGCGTCAGCGCACTAACGCTCGTTCTTTTTATACAGGATCTGTAAGGTGACCTTACCTGACAAATAAAATGTCTCATTATTTAAAAAAAAAGGCTGAGGAGTGAATTCCAGCACGAGATCAAGGACGGGCTGGGTCGGCCGATCGGATGAGGTGAGGCAGGGCCTGAGGAGGCTCAATCCATCCAAGGCCTGATCTCATTAAAGAACGGGCGGTGAAGAAATGCTCAGAGGAGGTAGGCGGCGTTCTCTGTCACCTCTTCAACAGAACACTGTCTCCGCACCGTGGACATGTTCCAAGATAAGGCCCCTGCCCGGAGAACATCTGTCCCATAGAGCTGAATCAAGGGCGCTTTCACGCCATTAGTTTGACTATTCTGTCTGCACCAGGCAATAAAATTGTTACTAATTAGCAGAGACTCCAGCGTGGTACGCTTTTACACCTGCAAAAAGAACGCAAACTGGTCTGATTGATGTTTCATCAATGTTTAAGTTAAGGTAGAAAAAAAACGGCAATTGCACATTGCTACTTGCTCCTATCTTTTGTGTTTTACATCCTCTGTATCTGCCATTTTTGGCAAAGTATCTAATTCCAAAACATGTTGCGGCTGCGTCTGGAGAGCAATCTATGGATGAACCGGAGTCGCCCAAGATGCATAGCGTGTCACTCCAGGCAGAGGAGACGTGCTATTCTCACTAATGAGATCATATGGGATGAATATTGTTCCAAAGACCCACAAGGAAGGCTATGAAATAATTAGTATCCCCTCGTTTGGACCCGAGCTCCCGTTCTCACCGGAGGTGCGGAGTCTAGCGGACCGAGACCACCTCTTTTTGGAGGTCTCAGTCTGCTTGATTTACTGCACCCGAGTGAGACTGATGCTTCAACACCAACAAAATCGAATTAGCTGCTTTTAGTTCAAACGGATCGTTTGGTGCACACCAACCGCTGTTGGTGTGAAAAATACGGGAATGGTGCTAGCCAAGCCCCACCCTCAATCCGCTGTAGTCTGCCTACAGGCACAACGCTCAGTGGAAGACACTGTGACGACTGTATTACACACCACCTACAGCCACTTAGAAAAGGCTGTGCACGTAGGTGGATTTATCCTCAGGCCTCAACTGCGTGCAGCCTCTTTGCCAAACCGCAAGAGCTCCAGGTGGATCCGCGCATGATCCACTTGATACTGGACTACGTTTGTCAGAGTCAACAGTTCCACCTGTCTCTGATGCCGGGGGACAGAGATTTCCCAAGTCCCGTTTTCACTATTGAAATAAAAAATTGACCTGAGGGGCTCAGACACTGTGAGAACTCCCCTTTATTCAAAACACATAAGAGCAGCTAAGGTAACTTTTATTTGCAGCTCTACACTCACTGTATCTAAATGGGCAACCTTAATTGTACAGATCATAATGAACATTATCCATATAGTAGTTCTGAGTGCTAATATGAATAAAAAAAGCTCCAATTAAAAGGAATAACACACCAACATGAACTTCCTCATTGTCCTTTAAGCAGAAACGCTGGTGCAGCCTTTTATCTAGCGCAGCTGTGTCGACTATTTCCAAAATGTCAATGAAGGCTTTATTCTTTCTAGACAATATACAATTTCTCCCAATGGCATTGGCTTGTGCGGCATAATGAAAAAGAATTGTTTTGAAGCCATACAATTACACTGAGGACAAAAACAACAACAACAAACCCAGGTGTTTCATATCACTTTAACCCTCAAGTTATCGAATCACAGAATCACATACAGAGCCAAAGCATCACACTGTCTGCAGCTCACAGCAGTCCCTGAGGTCATTTACAGTATGTAAAAAAAAAAAAACCTTCAAAAATCATAGTGTCACTTTTATTACCCCTCTATGGAGCCCCTCTGGTGACATTTGATAAAAAATAAATAATGCCTGGCCACCAGATACTAACTCGTTCATCATGCTGTAATTTACTATACAATTACCGGCCACTGTAGCATGCTGCTCGTATATCACGGCGTGATGAACGTGCTATAACCCGCAGTCTTTAGTGAGGCAGAAACTGTCATGTCTGATTAAAAGCTCAGTCAAAAGTGGACATCAATATCCAATAAGGACAAAGAACACTAGCTCCATGGACATGAAAATAATAATTATCTTGTGGCCACAACCTACTAACGTGTGTATCTCTTGGCTATGAGTTAGTAGCTTGTCCCATGCATTAGTAGCTTGTGGCCACAAACTAATTAACCTATTGAATCTTATGTACCTTTAGGTCTATGACTGTCATTTTATACTTAAAATAAAACAATCAAAAATATTACTCATACAGCTTTTCTTTCCCTGACATGGTAGTAGACAATTTTTTATGTTTTAAGCAAAAGAAAAAAAAGCAAAAGAAGTGCTTCCTGTCACATGACGTCAACTTCCTTCTCCTTTCCTCCTGAGAACATGGAGAAGACAAACCCTCCCAGAAAGAGTCATTTTATTCAGAGTGCTATAAATTTCAACCCTGACATGTATATATCTATTTAATCATTCAAGTCTCTAAAATAATCCCCCAAAAAGGAATTTTGTACATGGGATAAAATAGGTTTATGGGCAGATTTGTGCAAGCGGCAACTATAGTAGCTATTAAAATGCTATTTTCTGCAAAGAAGAGAGTATATCATGGAAAAAAATAGATATGTAACAGGATTGTTAAGGATTCAACTGATATAATTATATGCATGAAATCTTTGAAAAAAAATGTGGGCTTAAATGGGTTAATTTGTGGCCATGCGTTAATTATCTCATGGACATGCATTACTTATGTTTTTTTTTAATCAAATGTCACCAGAGAGGCTTTGTTCCACTCACACATTTTCTCACATATTTTCCCCTGGGAAAGAAATAAACAACATTATAGGTGCATTCTCAAAGTATTTTTGTTTTTTTGCAAACAAAATGTACAAAGTTCAATGGATACACTTTTTCTGGAGCATCTCTTTGCTTCACTTCGAGACAGGGAAAGCATATTCCCGTGTTTATCTGTTGTCCGGTTTAGGGAATACCTTAATGGAAGATCCTCAAGTCTTTAGCTCCAAGACTAACTGGAACTGTGGCTCTGCTCCATGGTGTTGAAAAAGAGACAGACTCCTGCGGTCAGCAGCAGGTGCATGGACTCGTACAGCAACTTGGGTGAAAAGACGCTCCATATGAAGAGGTGGTACCGCAGAACAGTCACCAGCACGATGTAGGCTGCAGCTGGCACGGACCTCAGCAGAGCCAAGCAGTAGCAGCCGTGGCTGACTGCAACCGGACTCCTGCAGAGAGGAAGAGGATTCATCAGAGAGGAGGAAGGCACCGCAGAGAGAGAAGCGGACGACCGCACTGTGAATCATAGGCAAACTTCCTGCGGAGAAGCGCCGTCCAAGGTCATCCTAAGCTGCTTTTGTTTTCCACAATCATACGTGCCGATGTCAAACCGGTAAAGCTGCAGATTGTGTGAGGAGCCGTAGCAAAGGCCACGTTTTCACATTCTGGACTTTTTACCGGCGTCCAATCCAATAATCTTCTCACAATGATACGGATTGCGGGAAAATTCAGAGAGAGAAGTTAATGGCTTTAAAGCCTGGGTGGAAGGAGGGGACGAAGGATGCAGTGAGGAGATTAGGAGATTATGACATGAAACCAAACACAGACAGATACACACATACTTATTCTTCTGGCTTTAAAACAAAAAAAAACAAAAACGACACTGACAGATTGAAATATACTTAAATGAGGTAAGTGAGGTAAATGAGTTAAATGAATACTGGGATGTTCGTTCAAAGAGGCCAGGTCCCAGCTGAGGGACAAATTAAAGAACGCTGATAAAGTATGAGATGTGGAAAGCTGTCCTGCTTAGAGGTAGGGAACAGCAAATATATAAAATATATTAGTTGCTATGCTCTCCTCAGTTTGGGAAGCAAAAAGTGAGTCAGTCTCTCTTTTAAAGGAAAATGACATCTTTTATAAAGGGTTTTTTGTCATATTGGACATCATTTCTGTTAAGTTAGCATTCCGTTTTACCCACCATTCGCATTCCTGAGATGAAAGAGAGACAAGTGGGGAGATGATCAAACATCTTTGATTTGGTAAGAGTTTGCTTTTTTTTATTCTCAAAATTTAAGCAGCAGAGGGCAATATATCTTGACTTTTACTCCCTGATCAATTTGGACTCCAAAAACTGTATCCTATGATTCCCATAATGCAACTCAAATAAGGTCTTTCGTTACTATTTCATCAGACTTTGGAGTGCGCTTTCCAGAAACACAGGCGACATTAAACAACGGTTTTGTTCCAAAGAGTTTCCAGGTTCCAAGAGCTGGAGTTTAATTCTGTGTGCTGCCTGCCTCAAAGAGCTACTGAACATGCACAACCGCTCAGTCAGTGTCAAACCCTGCCAGCGACTTACTGTCTCAGAGAAAAACAAACAAACCTGAGACATATACAATATCTCTAATGCATATCTAAACTAATGAGGCGATATAGTCTGTCATGGTCTGGGTGAATACTCTTTTCTGATTGGCCGGCAGGTGTGCGTCAAAAATCATTTAACTCACACATAGTTCAGCTAAGGTTTAATCACCTGTTCTAAATTCATCCGCTAGGGCACAGCTGTCATTTGTTATCAACTGCTGCAAGCGCAGCTGAGTCATCAACTTGATAAACTAACGATTGGACCGGGAAGAAAAACACACTAATGGCTGATTTCAACATTTATTTTCAAACTATTTGGAGAATATAATACATTTGAAGAATGCGACACCGCAGGGGAAAAGGAAATGGAGAAAAAATAAATAAACCGAGCGATAAAATTTACGATAAGTGAGAACCTCTTTAGCAGCGACGTCTCTTATTTAACCTTATAAAATAATCGAATATCTATGAAGTAGCACTAAAATCCAGCTTAGTTTGAATAAAGTAATGGATCCATAATCTACACTTACCTCACCACAAGTTGTGGACTAGAATATTTCCTGGTCCCATGCAGTATCTAAGGTCCGTCCTATTTACTGGAGTAGTGAGGAATCTTAACTAGGGTTGGACGTTGTCCCCTAATTAGCAGATGATGAAAATAACAGTGAATTACTGTGATGGATGATGGTAGATATTACCAATATAGACTGTTTTATTGTCCATATTTTATTATTTTATTTGTTTCCATATTTGTTTCCCATAATGCTTTGTGACAATCTTTTGATCAATCAGAGGCTGATTCAGCCAGAAATAACTCTTCTTCTCTTATTATTTTAGAGAGCGCCCTTCGACCAGTGCATGTTTCTGACAGGAAGGGGCGTGGCTTCATGATGGTAACTCTCCATCATAATATCGGTTCATCCATCGATGGACAATGATATCGCTCATCGGAAACAACACTACTCTTAACATTGCAGGAGAATCTAATGGGTTACTGGTAACTGTTCAAGTTATTAGTCAGCCCCTTAGATGTCACCAGGTACCTTACTCCTTATGAAAAACATTTCAACTAAATGGCCGTGACCTTGAGTTGGTGTGCGTTTTGAGACACGTGTAGGCGGAGAACCGTGGAAGTGGTTCATTAACCATGAAAGTTGAGCTAACCTTAATTAGCACAACGTTTACTTGATGTTAGTCTGCAGAAACATCTCTTTTTAAAATATGCCCTTCTAACTATGAAAAAAAACAAAGCCTAAAAAGTGCCACAATGAGTTTGAAAGAACTCGACTTCTCTTTCAATACCTCGTCCTTCAGTAAACCATTTTACTTTTGGGCTCACAAAGCAGCAGGTGCACAGAAGGTTAACTGGCTGTCACCATCACCACTTGTGCTTTCTTTGCTCCAGGTAATTTCAAAGAGTCAATGCGGCTGCTTGGAAATCAACAACACGTTGCAAACAGTGCCACATGAATATTGTTTTTGCTGACAGTTCATGATGATAAAGTACAGCCTTGCACCTGTTTGGAGGTCCAACAGTGATTAAAAAACATTCCTCCACAGATTATGCTGTTGCTTTTAGTAAATGTGGACTGCGTCAGGGGTGAGGGGGGTATACTGAATAGCTATTGATCCAACTCTACTCCAAGATTCGCCTTGTGGTTGAACTGCAGATGGTGCCGATTGAACTAAATGAGCGACCTGGTTCGAGACTATTTTAAAGGTTGATCATCATGTCTCTGAGTGAATATTACAGGTGGGGTTTCTGTAGAACATGTAATGGAGATATCGCCATGACATAAACAATGACGACAGGGATAGATGGTCATGTGTCCTGCATTATGCTGCTAATGTTAACAAACTGGTTTATTGGGATCTTAGCTGGAAGGGCATTAAATGCGACTAAAGTGGCATCAGCGGTGCATGGGGATATCAAGGTATTCCAGAGTATTTACCATAGTATTTCAAAATAAAAAATATTTCTTAAAATATTTTAAAAAATACAAATTAACTTGATTTATTGTTGTCCTGGTATTAGTCAGAGCTCATGTATTTCCAGGGAAATGTAGATAATCTAATGACCTTCAACTGAACACAGAAACACAGTGGACTTGCCAGCATGGGTGTGGTAGTGGCGGGAAAGTGGACCCGAGAGGGCCCATGTACATCCTGAGGGTTTTTTTTGATGAATGAATGAATGAATTAGGCTCTCCAGTTATAATTGGTGCCATTATCTAATCTGGTGACACATATATTAATAACATCTATATTGAACATTCTGGGGGGTGGGGGGGGGGGGGGTCCCTCTTGGTGCAAAATGGTTTAATCCACCCACAGTGGCTGGTGACAAGTGTAACATCATTAGCCCAGACTGAATACAGGACAACTGCATCAACTCGGGCAGTGAATGAAAGAACCAGTCAGTATATTCTGATCTGATTGTAGCTTAAAACTCTTTTTATGCTCGTTTATATTGAAGTTATTTTTCTTCTCTCTTGTTTCGTCCACTGGCCCAGAATTCACTGCTACGCCTCTGCTTGCCAGCTTTTGGTTTCTTTGAGGATGTTGGGTAATTTAATGTTGGGATTCACGGCTCTTTTTGATAAAAGTTCCTCAGAGGTGGGCGGCAAATTCCTCAGTACCTGATGGTCAGCGGTGACTTGGTGTGTCAGGAACGAGGCGTTTCAGGATCACTGGTAGTGAGCTCAATCAGTGGCCTCTGGAGGCTGCGGTGTTCATCACGGCCCACAATATGAAGGTGACGGACCGACCAGACTCCCGGCTGGAAATTTGACTATTCAAAGCATAAAACCACAGAGCATGAGGCGAGGCTGCCCGGCTCTGCCAACAGCATAATCAGCTGTTTGTGGGCGCATCAATTGTGCTGTCAGACTAAAATACAGTTTAATTTCCTCTTGCATTGTTGAGGCCCACAAGTGATACACATCAATGCATGAGGTGTATCTGAATTTGTATTTTTTCAGGACTAACTTTAGCCAGCAATTTGAATTCATGTATATTAAATACAGCAGCATATGCCAGGGGGCAATGTTATTCTTCACCCCTTCCCTGTGCTGTCTTGCCTGTCCCGTGGTGTGTGAGGCTGCGTTTCTCAATAGCAATTTGCAAATTCTTGTAGGAAATAAATGACCTGCTGCAGTGAGGTGGTAGCTTTAATCTCTGCATGACTTAACTTTTAACCCCTCTGCTCTCTAGTGGGGTTAAAAATTAAACGTTTTCCCTGACTGTGATACAACAAAACGATGAGTGCTTTTACTAACATCAAAAAGGATGTATCACCTTGGAAGAAGGAACGATAATTCAATTTTAATGTTTCATTGGAAGTGTGAGGCAGTTTATTCAAATATTTCATGGAAATCTGATCAGTGTTTTTTGTTTTTGTTCTACTATACTACTATACTACTATACTACTAGACCAAACTTCATCCTAGACCAAAGTGTTGGATGGACGGACGGACAAACTTTGTCGTCCTTAGGCTCCGCTGCTGGCAGCACAAACAATTTAAGAGGAGTAGAACTCTTTAAATCAGAGTCTGTCTGGACTACTGAAATGTTAAACACATCATATTGAAGTGCGGGATCAAAGATGATTGAGAATATAAATCATGTATGGGTGCACATCGTACACCCTCTGCAGTCTAATTTCTGTGGGACCTTTTATGCTAACAAAATGAAAACATTTTTCCAAAGAAGAGGTGACTTTTTTGTCACAAGGCTGCAGGTTTAGAGGTTATCCTCACATTTCTCTCACAGGCTTTACGTGCGTTTAAACAACAGAGGCCGGTTAAACAAACTCCTTTATACAAATATCATTGTTTTGTCCACGTTATAAGTGCATTTTCCTTTTGGCTCTATCAGCGACGCAGCTGCTACCAGACACAGACCTCATCAGTCAACTCTGTGGTGAAGCCCCATACTGAGGGGAAGCTCTAGTTATTGGCTGCATTCATATATACAGCAACCAGCTACTGACCTCTCTTCAGTTAAGGTCTTATGCAGGTTAAGCTGTTTACATGCATCTCTGATACCTCTGCAAGTAGCTTCTCCCTGTTGCCATGAATAAATCAATTAACAGAATATTTCTGTGCACCTGTACTCTCCAACCTACAGAGATGATCCCCCCAAAAAAAGAACAGAGTGAGACAAATGTTAAGAGCAGCATATATGAATTAAATTAACAACATTAACTCCACTGCAGAGCAGGTTCCCTGCCTGGTTTTGTCCAACAAGCACCGCAGCAAAATCAGATGAGCTTATGTAGCACTTTTAGCTAACATTACATATTATTAAATCCTGTTAGCTAACTATTTTAACATTCAATATATGTTCATCCCTACTTCCATTATATTATTAAATAAGAGCAAGTAAACACTTTAAGGTGAGCATACTGATGTGTTGATGCTCTGATTAGCGGAGCATGTGCAGAAACGTTTGGGATTGTGCAATTATTACCTCCAACAGGAGGTTTTAGCTGGTGCATGTCTGCTTGTCTATTTGCAAAAATATCTCAGAAACCTTTGGCTGTAATTTTATTAAATTTCCAGCAAATGTTGGGAATGGTACCATGAACAGATGATTACATTTTGGTAATGATACGGAAGAAATCCTGGTTTCTGGATCACAATGGTGGTAATATCTGGCACCTGCACAGCTTGTTTTTTTATACACTGCGCCAGAGACACTAAGATACTTTGACTACTACTTTGACTTTTCATACGACATTAGTGTGTGTATTCAATAGGTACTGGATAACAATGCTAGGTGGGAGTCACATTATGCTTGAAGTTCTGTGCTTGAAGTAGAGCAATAGGTTAGCGTTGTCTTTATCTTTTGGTGTGTAAGACAAATTCCACTTCAGGTACAATAAAGTATATATGTATCAGTGGTGGCTGCTGGTTTTGCAAGGAGGGGAAGTTCATTATTGGCCTACATTAACTTGTTAGTTTATTCACTAGCTGCAGCGCAAGGCTGTGACTGCCTGTGAGTGTTTTGTGACGGCAGAGTCTCTAAACACCAGGATAGTGTGGACAGAAATAAGAACCTAACAAAGTATTTAACAATGAAAAAGTTTACAGAGCAATACGTCTCAGAATGAAACTTGAAAAACGCTCCAGTGGTTGTGGTTTATATTTCGAGATCACTGAAGGTCGGTGTCCAGGCCCGCTGAGGCCACGCCCACGCCCCATAGTCTCCCAGAGATGCTCAGCAAAACCCAGCATTTATGCAATAAGCGTCTAGTTGCACTGCAGTGGAATAACCCACCCTCTGCTTCCCCGTTCAAGTTAATTGATGCTCAGCTTCAACCTGTTTAACGCACTGACGCTGAATGAATGAATGAGAAGAAAGTCCCTTCAGTGACCTGTGAAAAGTAGCTGATTCTGAACTGGATTTAGTCGATTATGTTAAAACAATCGTACATATTTGATCACTTTTTTGACATTTTAGGGGAAGCTGAACTTCCTTTGTAGTCCTAGAGCCATCACCATTGATATGTATCTATATCTAACGGTTTATTAATTACTTTTAACAACCTTTTTCAACTTCTCTGCTTGATTAACTCGGGCAGTTGCATACAGGTAACCTTTATCTAATCAGGTATGGATATAAGAACAGATCGGCCTCACACCAGTTTGCATTACAGTTTGGCTGTTGACACTCACCGGTCTCTCTGTGAGCTGAGGTAGCAGACGAGGTGACACGCCCACAGCAGGGGTCCCGCGTAGGTACTGAGGGCCGTTAAGAAGATGGCAGGTGCTTCTACGTAACTTTCCAACCCAACGAAGCCCACTGAAATGTCAATGGTGGCAATGTTGTTGGAATTGCCCTGCGGGAGAACACAGAGAGAGCGAGAATTTATTTTAACATCGCTAAGAGCACAGGAATATCTCACCCCGCGTACGGGAGACAAAAGCAGGAACACAAAGATCTAGGGTGAAGCTCGGTAAGCATTTCGCTGCTTTAAAGAACTGGTTGTTTACTTTATCATCATTACTCGGAGCCCCTGGTGACTCCCCGGTAGCCCGGTTGTTTGCATTTTCAATTCTCACACCAGAGCAGACCAGCTGAAACCGCTTTCTATTTGGAGCCGGACTCTCATTAGTGCCACTCATGCTTCTGCATATCTGTGCATGATCCTGCAAACACAATTTGTTTTTTTTTAACACAGGTATTTTTATATCCATGTATATATGTGAATACAGAAATGATGTAAAATGTTTGTTTTTTTTCCTATTTCCATGCATTAACTCATCACGAGTTAAACCATGTCTTTAATTACTCTATTTTAATGGCAGAATTTGTAACGTGTTTATCATTTAAAACTATTAAAATATATGTACAATTAAAAACTAACTTTGAAAAATAAATAACTGAACAAATCTGTTCAACTTGATTGAAGGTACCATGTCGGGTTTCTGCCCATTAGTAGCACTCAATATTCTTATGACAAGTGAAGGCTGTCGATTTTTATTCCAAATTTGAACTTTCATTAGAATTTAGAATGTGATATTTTAACTGTAATGACCTGTTTGAGTTCAAAATTCACAGTGCGACTATTTGAAGTCACACTGAGTTTGCATCATGCGATCCCAGCAAAGAATGCTGCTCAGCTACTAGTAAACTAATGGTATTTTTTGGTTTCCCTTATCAAACTTGGCAAACACAGATTCCAGCAACTCCCAAACTCTACTGTGGAAAAGTTGTGACCTGCACATCTACCATGATATGAGACAATAACGGAACATTACAAGACGTGACTGTGGGAATGTGACTGTGTCTGATGCAGTGGTTTATTAAAAACACACAATGCAGTTGTATGACTTCACAGGATAATATAAAAAACATAATGTGCTCTGGATGGACATTACTGGTTGTATACAGAACCTCTGAAAAGCATTCACATTGCTTCACGATACAGCTTTATATAAAAACTGATTATACCATATCCTAAATAGGGATTTACTGTATATAATTACTGTCCAGTGCTTTAAATCAAGCTGTCAGAAACTCCATGAATGGACTCGCTGCTCAGAGCATACTATTACCACACACACACACACGCACACACACGCACACGCACACACACGCACACACACGCACACACACACACACACACACACACACACACACACACACACACACACACACACACACACACACACACACACACACACACACACACACACACACACACACACACACACACACACACACACACTCGGTCTCCACAAATGTATAATGCTGTGAGACAGCAACAAAGTCACCTTATATATTTTCATATGTGTGATATCATAACTAACTACCTAAAAATTCCAAATAAAAGTTTGCTACAGCCATGAGGTGTTTAATTACAGTACTGCAATTAAACACCTCATGGCTGCTTCTCCCAAGGAGCTATCAACAATTAAGCAATATTGCCTGAGAAGGTGTTCTTTAACGTCATTTGAGCATGACAGAAAGAAAAATGTGAAAAATGTGCAGCATCAGTGGTCACATCTTCAATGATTTGGATTATTTGGTGGTTATTTATCAAAATATACACCTGCACCCGGCGTTTAAAGTGGAACCTGTGGTTAATTGAAACTGCTGTTAATTGGTAATTTACAGTAACAGAACCCAGAACAGTGAACAATATGGGACCTTTAAGGTGATGGGAATATACTGGGAAATGCAGCAAAGGCAGTGAAGAATAACATTGTGAGCAAGTAAAAATGAACATGGGACGTGGTTTCTAAATGTTTTATGAGGACATAAATGCATTTGTCATGTGTTAGAAGTCATGGGTTCGCACACTGAATTTTGGCCAGAAGGGTTGAAGGTTTTTTTTTTGCTTTACAAAAAAGAAAAACAAAGACACAGGGTTTTGTCAAATTTGAGGTTGAAGTCAAAACACACCCGACCGTTGAAATCTGTATTCAGACTTGTGCCGCGCAGGTGCCTAATCTGATTTATGGGTGGCACATTTAGATGATTGAAATCACCTGGGTCCTGCTCACATCCCTGTGACGCCGCCTCCACACAAATCAATCAACCTTTCACATATGTTAACATTCTGATTAGTTTGAATTAGCTCATTTTCAGTAGTGTGTTTGGAGTAAACAAATTGAATTTCCTTTGCGCACAAGAAAAGAAAAAGATGATGATTAAACATGAAACCATCACTGTGGCGACGGTGTGTTCAGGCTTATCCGACACACACACACACACACACATTTGCAAAAGAAACATCACAAACAGACAAAGATTTTTTTTTCCCTTCTGCACATAAATCTCTGATCACTGAGGAAGATAAATCACCAGCTGGCTACATTTTAAACAGACGGCTGCATATGGTCGTTTTCTCCTTGCGTACTTGCTACAATGCTGCTGTGATATTGCAAATGTAGCAGGGAGGGGGTGTCATTCTATGACATGAACATTTAGATTTAGGAATATACAGCACTGGGAGAAACGTTTCATGAATGGATTTCAGAGCAAACGGATCGCCGTACCAAGTGATATGCTGGAGTGTTTTCTGAATATGAAAGTCTGGATTCTGATGTCTGTGTTTTTGGCATCGACTCCTCATCGCACCCTCTTATCTAACACTCACACTCCAATGGCCCACAAAGTGATGCTTGCCCACCTTCTACTTCTGAGCTCTAACAACATCAGCGTGATGATTAATATTTTCTACAGAAGGTTGCCTAGTAGCATCTGAATTCGTACCCGCAGGGTGAGTCGTCCCCACTCATGGTGCAACATTTGCACAAACTGGCTCATTTCTAGAAGGATCAACACCTCCTTTCGCTGCCTTACTGACCATCTGGTTTTCGGGACAGCAAGAAAAAATCCGAAAGCAAAAGTTGAAGTCGTCCGTCACTGCGAAACGGTCAAGACTTCTAAAAAACGCAGACGGTTGAATGTTCCGCCGCGAGACGGTTCACTTATAATGCTAAAAGTTCAACTTGACGCATGCAGCGGTGTCTGCAGTGGAGCTTACCTGGAATATTTCCCATCATCCTCTTGTGTGTGTGTTTTTTTGTGTTAGTGTTTGTCTGCCAAAAACAGAGGTTAAAAAAAAAAAAAAAACAAGGACACTTTGAAAACAAGATCTTACTGCCAATATTTATAATGAAGCCTCTGAAAAAACAACAACAACAACAACAACATACTACAGAGCTATGTTTCTCTCTGCAGTTTGTACAACTTTGATTTTTAATTGCAACTGTACTCGCTGATTAGATTTTTATTAGACGCGGCTGATTGTTCCGCACGAAATCCGCTTTGGTTTCAGAGCAGCAAATTTTAAAAACTCACACAAGTCGCTGCTTTACAGATCCATTATGGTTACAGCTCGTTGAGAACATTATTACTCAAAGCTCTGTAATTACATGCCTGGGCGACTAGACTGAAAATTGTCTGGTGGCGGTCTATTCCCGGGCCCATCACGGTATTAACGACCCAGGGGTGATGACGGTTATTAAATTGTTAGTGATGTGTAAGTTCAGACTTGTCAACAACACACGCTCGCTAACCAAATATCGGTTCCGGGCAGTGGAAGGCGAAACCCGTACGCCGCGGGGTTTTGAATGTGGCCTTTGAGGAACGTTTCAGGGATCAGAACGGCGTGGCACATCTGAAGGAAACAAGTCGTCCAGTCGGCTTTCATGCTGCTTCTGGATGGAGGTAATACGATTTGCACACAAGCATTCAGTCTGCCTAGAACTGCACCTATTACACTACGTTCACTTTATCACTGGTGATGGCTTTCCTAAATGTTGCTACACTCTGTGTCACAGCGTTAAATTAGATGTCTCTTACAATCAGACAAGAAAAGCCCGCTCCCTGTTTTGTTGTTCTCTGCACTTCCTGCTGTATATACAGGAGGTCACGCTGGTCCTGATACACAGCTTCATCTTTGTCCATTCAAAGGCTTCACCAGGCCTTTGTAGAGATGCGGAAACTAGTAATTATTTGATGATTGTGTTTTTTTTTCTTTTGATAAAAACAGCAAGATTGATTTTGATTTATTGCAGGTGCAGTTTCTTTAACAGCATGTCATACAAATGTATTGTTTTGTTTTTTTTTAAACAAAAAGGCTATGTTCTTTCCTAAAACAGCTGAGCACTGTAGTTTTAACTAACGTTACTTTAACGGGAGCAAACAGTGCATTTTAAGGGGACTATTTTTAGATATAGTACAAATAAAGCACGGTGCCCAGGTTCATCCTAATGAAGGATCGTGTCACAGTGAATGTCTACAGCACGGACCAATAAGCTTTATGCAGTTTTGGCTACACATTACACACAGTAGAGATCAATAAATCACTGGTTGGGATTTGGGGAATTTAGGGGGTAGAGGGGAACTAATCTTTACAGAAACAGGTGTTCAGCCAATGAGGCTGACCTTATACTGCCTCAAAACTTACTTTTACAGGAAAGCCTTTTAGAGTAAATCTGTTGTCTGCCAGTTTTCATTCCTTTTTTTTTTTTTTTAAATTTATTAGTATTTAATCATATAACTTCTTTTATCAGCTTTTATGTTCTCTATTCTTTATGGTTTTACCTTGGCTCTGTTTTATACTTTTTTTTTCTCCCAGGTCTAATTCCACATGTTTTATGCTGGGATGTTTTTACTCAAAGTATTATTTGATCCTGTACCACACAACACTTTATAACTTTGCTTTGAAAATCACAATACAAATAAGGTTTATTATTAATATTAGTATACTATTGCACAACATTTTTCATCTTTATTGATTCTTGTTTCAGTGAGAGCTCTCGTCTTCAGGAATGCACATTCACACAAGGAAGCTGCCCAATAAAACCAGTGTCTCGGCTGCTGGCTATCGAGCGGCTCTACTGGAGTCAGGGGTTAACGGCCTCAGATACGCTGCCCCCCCACCCCCACACCGCTCCCTCCTCATTTAGGAAACTTCACGCTACTGACGATTCAACTTTCACAGAAACTGTCAAAGACAGAAAGGAGCCAGGATGTGAACTTCTCCCTCCAGCTCTCGTTTTTTTGTTCTTGACACTTTTGATGTGAACAGCTGGGTGCATCACTATGATTGTCTCCCAAGAGAGACAATCTGAAAACATGGCCCATTATCTCCGTATTTAAACCAGATCATGTTTTCCCCTCTCCGCGGCAACTGACTTTTCACTGTTTTCCGACGTGGTGATAACATTATACGAAACAGTTCTGATTGACCGTAGACCAGCTCTTTATTCCCAGTGTCGGGTACCTTTCTGTTTCTGTTATTGTTTTATGTGCACCACTGCAGGGCTGTAGCCACCATTGAGGGCACCGAGGTCATGACCTGTGGGTTTTTATCCTTAAGTTTCATTTCATTTTAATTCCCCCCCCCCCCCCGGCTACATTTCAGCAAGTAAAAATATTAACACAGATACATAAAGACCACCTAATTATCATGACATCAACTCAGTGTCACGTGACAGAGATGCTCATATTTGACTCATTTAAAAGCGAAAGTAAAGATCATTGTGATGTTACCCTGACTGCAGGTCTATTTTTAGAACGATGCATTTGAATGAATCAGAGGATGCAACATAAGAGGCTGCATCAATCAATGTTAGAATTTCTTTTATCAAGAAAGGCAGAGGATGACCAGGCAAAGAGGAGGAAATGTGAAAATTGTCATATTCTAAAAGAGTGAGAAAACTAGTGAAACTAGCCTACAGATGCATCAACAGATAGTCAATAGAGATGCTAGCCTGTAACCTACTATAAATGTAGCCTAGGATAAAATGCAATGAATGCCAATGTTTTAAATTCATGTTCAGTCACAGTATGAATTATCCATCATTAATAGGCTATGATTTGGATGATGAATATAACAGGGATTCCCACAATGCTTTATAATTAAGGCAGATGCCTCTCCAGCAAATGCCCCCGTCTGTCAAAAATCACACGATAAGACATTAGTTGAATACAGCTTTTTGAAATATGTCACAGGGTTATTTGGTGAACAACTGTAGCTAGAAAACTAGCTGCTAACAGGCCAAAGCTAATCAGTCACAATACAGCTCCCTGCGGATCTCTCTGGCCTTGGGGCTGTACATAATGTTTTTTATAAAATATCTTAATCTCTTAGCGAAAATAAAATAATAAAAACACCCCAAGATTGCTAACAGCTATTTGGTGCGATAGATTTCTCTAAAGGTCAACCTTGTCAAGACTGCTGCTGTTCGTAAATGGGGCAAATTCATATGTCAAAGTTCATTAAATTTGATGTGAAAAATTCTCTGGTATTACTGTGGCCTTAGGACTGAAACCCCTGTAATTTATTGATATTTCCTTCACAGTTTTAAATGATGATGGGAATCTGCTTTTACTGGTAAATTAGGAAGGTTCACATTA
The DNA here is from genome assembly GCA_030544235.1 of Lepturacanthus savala. NCBI lineage: Eukaryota > Metazoa > Chordata > Actinopteri > Scombriformes > Trichiuridae > Lepturacanthus > Lepturacanthus savala. The sequence continues at coordinate 18,559,971 of CM060464.1, forward strand.
AGGTTTATCCTGCCAGTACATGACAGAAAATTGGCAACTTCCTTTCACAAGCCCACTTGTTCTTACTTATTCTGAGTATAGTAAATAGTTGATAATATTCCTTAGTAAGTAGTGTTACAGGTAAATTATACTTTGAGGTTTTGGTGTCTGGTCACTCAAATAACAAGAATGAATGCATGAACATGTTGAGGATGTCACTGCAATTCCAACATTTACAGATTAAAGAGTGTTTCTGAATATAATGTTGTTGCTTACCTGAAAGTAAAAGAAGGCCTGACCAAACCAGTAGTGCATGATGGTTGTCTGGGCTGCGTCGTAGTGCAGTTTCTTCCAGATAAACTGAGCCATGAGTGTCTGGATCAACAGACAGCAGCACAGCACCGGCAGGTTGTGAGCACGAAACAAAAGGGTGACCAACAAAACCAAGCCGCTGTAAATCTCCCATAATCCCCTGCTCTTCAACTTGGCATCTGCTGTGATGATCTGGGATCGCAACAAGTCCTTGGTGCCCGTGAAGAGGATGCCCAAAACAAAGACATACACAAAGCGAGCCTCCACTGTGCCCCTGAAATAAAAGGAAAGAAGAGAAAGGTTACGCTCTTTGATATGTTTTGCATTTGAATTAACCGATATTGATTTCCCCCCCAACAAAACATCTCGCTCAATATTAAACTAATTATGGTACCAGACAAGGATGTGGATCCTGGCAGTCCTCCTGTACCTGTCCATGCATGGAACAATTAAATATTCAGAGAGGGGTTTTGTGACATGAGGAAAATTATTTACCACAGGCAATTTAATCGTGAATGATAACGTTTTGTCAAATTAAGGCAAGAAGAACTGCTGTAACACAATGGGCAAGAGCAAAAATCAAAGTGCTTAACAGAACCAAATCAACAATCTTAATTTATCAAATGCAAGGAAGCGTGAAGCCCCTACAAAATCACAAGTGGAATCAGATTACAGTCCTCATCAAATAAAAGGCTACACTAAAACTCCTCATCATTTTTTGTAAATAAAGTACCTTCTGTTAAATAGCGTGTTGTCAGATTAGCAGGGATTGTTAACAGCAGATGTAGAGAATATGTATTTAACCCTCATCTAAAAATAAATAAATATATATATAGATAGATAGATAGACAGCCTAACTGTGGTTCATGCATATTTCAGTAACTATAAAGCCATTACTGTCATTGTAAACCCTGCAAACAACAAAATTAGGATGATATTTTAATCAGACCTTCTGTTTTAACAGCTTCTCAAAGTTCACTACTTTAATTAATTTCATGTCGCTGTCTCTTGTTAAACAGGATTCCTTGTATTTCTGTAACTCATAACCCTTCTCTCATTCGGTATGCAGTGTGTCAATGTAACATTAAAAATTAAACGTGTGAGACAGGAAGACTGAATGAATAGCCTGAGGAAAACAGACTTTATCAGACCCATCACTCCCTTTGTTGGCCTTTTCCGCAGTGAAATAAATTAGAACAACACTGTATTAACACATTTTAATTCATGCTGATTTATTTACTGTTTTGTTATTTTTTCTTCTTCTATTTCCATTCATTATTATAAAAAGGGCTAGTCTCTGCAAACTCTTACACTCTGCACCTCCCGCAGCTTAGCTTTACATGGACAACCCGGCCATATACTGCTGCATCAAGGAAGAATCTCTGTGATGGTTTGTTCTGTTCAACAGCTCAACACATGAGTTATTCAGTTTCTGTTGTCAGACGACTGTGCACACTCACTTTTCCACTGAATGGTTGGATCAGACACTACAGCGGACTACCTCCTAACTATAGTTCTTTCTCACAGCTTACATCTTGACTTGTCAAAGCAGGAAAAGGTGGAATTACTAACAACAGAGGCGGCCACGTTGCATTGAGGTGAGCTGGTTCCTCCTCATGTGACATGACATGAATAACTGGGACAATCAAAGGAGCGGAGGAGTAGTTAATGGTATTATTACACACGCCCTTTTCCTGCTTTCACAAATCCTGATGTCTGTGGCGAGAAGTGTCCTTAAATGTAATGGGTTCACAAAGCAAGTTAGGCCCAAAGATTTAATTGATATAAATTCATTTAATTCATATAAAATATGACAAAACGCAGACAAAATATGTAATAAGACGAAGAAATACTTCAAATAATTATTAATTAATAAAGTTATTAATAAAGTTATATCCAAACAATATCCCATATACCCCATAATTCTAACAATGCATTATTCAATTAATTCCTGAAAAAAATGGTCATATTCAATGTTTTCAGGCAAGAGCGCAACATAACTGTAAAGTCTTTGTCTGCCAACCAAGACAAACAGGGCAGAACTGGACAGTCTGTCACAGTCAGTCTGCTTATTGTGACAAATATCTTTTATTTATTTTATTTGTTTTATGAATGACTGTGATAATAATTGTTGTGCTTATAGTCTTAAATTGATGTGTGGACTAGTCTAAAGTCTGAAGTCTGAAGCTACTCCAAGGTTAGAAAAAAAGAAAAGAAAAGTTGAGGCTGCTTCTAAAAAGCTTACTCCACAAAAAATCATTTCCCATCTATCAATAATTTATATGCTCAAAAAGTCCCAAATTGAAGCTTTAAAAGTAAAAGTGCTTGCGATTATGAAGGCATTTATATTTAGTCTAATTTACATTCCAAGCGTTAAGCTTATGCTCTAATCAAAAATATACTCTGTATTAACCTCCTTTGATTAGTAATTGTCAAAAAAGGAAAACGGCTTTAACTCCACCACCAACAAAACGGTTAAGACAATCAGTTGATTTCGTGACAGATGGATGGAAAATATACAATATTTAGAGGTAATGAAGTTAAATGAGCCACTTCATTCATGGGAAGTTACTACCTGAATAAAATGCTTTCAAATGAATTCTCTGCAAACATGTAAGCCACCCATTAAGATTACAGTGATTTTTTTATATACTTAATACTCGTTGACCACCTTTACCCCAGTAGGATTCAGAATAAATTACTGTTTTCAGGGTAAGGTTTATTTCATATTTACAATCTTCCGCTCATCCCCAAAGCATGACGTTAGAAACATGCTTCTTCTCAGCTGTCAGCCATCACAGCGGAGGGACATTCCTTCTCCGGCAGGATGCTGTCAGAGCTGCATAAAGTACTACAGGATGATAGCTGACCCTGAAGGAGTTGAGCAAGTATTGGACATGTATTATTAATCAGTCTGTTTTATGGAAACCTGTTCCAACAGTGGAAAGGAGCAGGGTAATATGCTCCATACAGCACTGTGCTTTATTATTCACAACTCCCCTAACAATATGGCAGGGATTCATCATTATTTTATGCAAAGGAAAAGCTGAAAATCCTGGCCTGGATTTGATTTTATGCGAGGACAGTGATGGGTTTGAGCTGGCAGGCTTACTTGTTAACTAGTGTTCGGGGCGGAAGATTTGAGAATTACAACCTAATCCTTCATGTCATACTGTACATGTTGGTGTTTAACAACCAGTAGAGTACAGTGCACATAATCAGATCGCCCTCCTTTTACCCCACAGAGGAAGCAGCAGGGTGGAAAAAAAAAAACACAAAATTTACTCTTTGCAACATTCCCCTCTGATACCTGTAGATTTAACAAGCTCTCCCTCCTCATCTGAGCGATAAAGGCCACTGGCTGTTTGTCATTTCCCCGATTGCAGCCTTGAAAAAGTGTCTGCAGCATTTCCAGTGTCTCCTGATTACAGTGTTTCACAAAGAATGTTGTCTACGGGTGTAAATGAGGTTTGCAGCTCTCAGTTTCCCACAGTTTCCTATCCCCAACTTAAATTATAATCATAAGTAACTATGCGGAGATACAAAACCACTACCATGGCAAAAGCTGAGTTAATAATGCTGGATTTTTTTCTGTGTGTTTGTGTGATATGTTAAGCATTTTGCAAATCCAGTCTACAGGGAGGTATTTTTTCCACAATCAAACTGCAGCCCAGTCCCCCCAATAAACCTCATTGTTGTCATTTTGAGGGGTTAGTAACAGTTACCTTGCCAGGCTGGAATTACTTAATTCTGAAGTGAATATCAAGGCCATAGTAGGCCCAGTCTTCAGTTTTATTCCACATAAAATAACCAACAAGCAGAGGCCAAATGTGCTGTGATGAAAGTGTTCAGCTGTGCCGAAGAACACATTTATCATAAAAAAACAAAAACAGCTAAGCATGCATTTTTTCAGTTGCTATTTATTCTTATGGATTCGAGGACCAGGAAATAGGAAAAATCCAAGGCTTCACAGAGGTCAGGTTAATAATGCAAGGCAGGTCTTAACATTGATTAAATTAATCTAAAAAACACAAATGAATACATGCCCAAAATAGCATTACTCACACACTGACGGCCCTGAACGCAAGTGTGGTCCTAAGGTGTGTCCGAATCATTTCTCAGTGATCCTTCATTTTTTTTTCCCACACGAGAAAAAAAAGAGCTGAAACACCCAATTAACCAATTTGTCATTCGGGACAAGAATAATCTCTCCCTCATGATCATCAACCATTAGTACGCCAATGGTTCCAGCACATAACATTTCTATGATAATTCAGCCATTTAATGGCCCTTCGACTTGGTACTTAAAATCCTGCATAATAACGGGTCTCTGTCTATTCAAACTGCTCTGGAAGTCACAACGTTCAACCAGTTTGTCCGATTAAACTTTCCACGTCATCAGTAAAGCCTCACTGCCAACATCACTATGACAAGTAAATCAAATGCTATGATCAAATATGTGAACATATACTTTTTTAAAAAATATCTTTTCTTTCTGCTGAGAAACACGCATCGCTCAGTTCAGTTTTCAGAAGCTGACGTTATGTGTTATATTTAATGATGTAGAGCAGGATTGTCTCCCTCTGCTGGTGGAGAAAAAAATCATTACACAAACGCAGATTGAAAAAAAATATTTAAAAAAATTGTTGTGGCTGTAAAATGGCACATTAATTGTTTATAGCGTCACACCCCTGGTTTGTGAGCTCAGCCAGTAGTGAGTGTCTTCACAGACAACATTAAAAAACTCTGAAACACAGAGATCGACCTGCTGGTGACTTAATCAGCCTTGGGATGTAACTTGTGATGTAAGTTCCACACTGCAGCTTTAATAATAGAAAGGATTTATAAAAGAGATATGTATATAAAATATACTGTAATGAGCTTTGTCAAATAAATCCTTCTGAGCATGTGCTTTACTCACAGTTCCTGCCTATGTCACGTAGAGATAGAAGTTAACCTTTCACTTTATCCGCATAAACATAATAAACAGTCATAACATCTCACGTTTCATGTCCAGGAGCTCCAATTCATCCCGATTTTCTTCTGAAGGTATATCATTGTGATTGAAATTACTTTACATGGATTTTCTGCTGGTATAGCAATGGAAGCAGGAGTGTGACAGAAGGAGAGCGAGCGGGCGGGAGCATCAGTATCTGCACCCATCAAATAGCAATTAGGAACTCACTCCCTTAACGTAAATGGTTTCCGCTGCTCCAAGAAAGCACTGCACCAGTCTACACCTGCAACACACCCACTGGCACAAGGATGAAAGGATGAGAGCAACTACACTCTCCATTTACACAATGTGGGCACTGACGACTGTGCTGGTGTTAACAATTACAATTGTGTCTGGGGAGCTGCAACTGTTACACATATTTACATATTCTAACACTTTACACTTATTATTTTTTATTTATTTTGCATCAACACATATATTCTCAATCAGTTTCTTAATATGAGAAAGAGGGTCCAATGTGAACACACTATTTTCTGCCGAAGTTAGAACAGTTGGAGCAAGTTTTTTGTGCCTTAAGGAATCCACCACTATCTTCTTCTAATTACCTTCTGTGTTTTATAGCCTATGTTAATAGTAGTAACAGTGGGCAGAAAATAGTAGCCTGTCAAGCTGTGGAGCAGAAGTGCCTGGATTTCATGTTACCTTGGAAACAGGCACTGGTGCTCCAGCGAGCAAGTAAGAAAGGTAAGACTGCGCCCAATCCCCCTCAACATGTTTGGTATATCCCTTTCATCAATCACCTGCATCAGGCCAAGACTTACAGTAAATCAGCCCAAACAAGTGATTCACTGCCAGAGGAGAGCTTTAGAGCAGACACCTGAGAATGAGGAGCGCCTGCCCACTTTGTCTGAGCCCTGGGTTTTCTGTGGGATAAAGCTGAGCACGTCAAAGTCGCAACTACTGAAATGCCACCGGGGCCGTGGCAGACTTTAAAACAATGGTTACAGACAAAACATCTAATTACACAACAAACCACTAGATCAATAGCCGCTTCGCTGGAAGCGTGAATTGATGTCTCTTTTTTTTTCTTAAATTTTATGCAAAAAGAAAAAAAAAATACGATTTTTCCTGAAATAGAAACATCATTTTGAAAGATAAAGTACAGACAAAAGCACTTTTATGAACAATGCTTTGAAGTCAGCAGAGGATAATAATTTTCAAAACGTTGCCACTGATATATTGTACAGACACATAATTGCCTTTGAAACAGGGTTATAAAATGCTTTACCTCTTGGGTAATAAAACTGAAAACAGAATTCGCCGTGCATGTGTGTGTCTGTGTGCGTGTGAGTCTGTCTGTGCGTAATTGTGTGTGTGTGTGCGTGTGCATGTGGCAGGGGTTCACAGGTGTTTTGAAATGAGTTTGAATACATTACCATTTTTAAGCAGGATCGGTATGCATGAATATTTTTAAATTGGGAATCAGCACAACAACCCTGTCTAGATAAAGTAGTACATGATAAAATGGGTCATGTGTTGTGCAGGTGTGTAGCATGCACGCACACACACACACAAATAGGGAGATGAAAAGATAAACATTGTAAATGCCTCTTATAGTGTTGTGTTTGGCAGAAAATGTGGCGTAGTGTAGTAAATGCTGAGGAGGAAGATGGAGAGTGCAACAAACTTTGGCTATGATCTACACAGGCTTAGACAGACTTGGCCCTCAGCCGGCTGCTTTGATGTTGAGCTACTTCCTGTTGGAACAGTTTATCAGAAAAATGTATTTGCTTCATCTTTTATGTCCCCGTGATTGTATAGATTTTTTATGTTGTTAGTGCTCAGACACTACTTAGTGATCTCTCAATAACCAGTTAAAAGAAAACAAAAAAAAAGAACACACGATTTTTCTCACAGGTGTCCGCTTCAAAAGGCGATCACATGTCTATTTTTAGGTTAATTTGTGTTGATGCCAATAAGGAAGAATGTGTGCCGGAGAGAGAGAGAGAGAGAGACAAAAAGAGAGACAAACTGTATCCACAGTAACATCAATCCAAGTAATTCTTTGAAGCATTTAAAATCAGCAGCGTTGGCTGTTCTCGACCCCATTAGCCATTTTCAAAGATGCAACAGTGCAATTAGGAGGTTGGCGAGGAGGCAACTGGGTTGTCAGAGAGTTGTCTGGGGGGGGTACTGTGATGAAAGACTGACTCTTACATGGGAACAGCAGGCTTTAAAATAGTCATCAAAATCATTACTTTTTTCATTCATTCAGTCATTATGATGTGAACAAAATTAAAAAAAAGAAAAAAAGGACTGACTACACTATTCAAAAATACCAAATCAAAAAAAATCTGACTCATGGGAAGCATTCCCATTATTTGATTCCAACATTTGATCCAGCAGCTGTGCGATACTAAAATAGAAGCACTACTCTAGTTTATTTGTGCTAATAACACATAGAAGACCGATGAAACACCTGAGATAGACCAAAGTTTGTCTTACAGCTACAACAAGCTTCTGGAACATTAGTCTGGATTGAGTCTAAAATAAATCCTTGGGGCGGAGCACCGTAATGATCAACTTGTCAAGGTCTGATGAAAAAAGCTGGAGGACTGGGTTGACCGTCAACCTTGTCAATCATGCGGTTCGTCAAAAAGGAGCCCGGGTCTCTTGCGTGGCTTTATTCAGGTGTCTTTGCACGGGTAAAGGGTGAGAGGCTGAGCTTTTAATTAGGTGAGCAAGTAGGAGAGACTGCCAAGGAGAACAGGAAAGGTTAGGGAAGGCCAGGTACTGGTGCTAGATGAAGGCAGGTCAGAAAAAATAGACAGGGGAACTATGTGAAGCCCTGCACACTCATTATTTTCTGACAGGGGGTTAGTAGCAGTTAACTCTGTGCCAAGCTACAGTCTGCAGAATGAAAAATTACAACACTTAGGAGCTGCGAGATTGTCGATATTCTTTCTTTTTGGACAATGCTAACAACAGCTATTACGTATAAATTGTGCTAAAGGATTATATGTATAATACAGCATAAATGGGCATCAATCCCCACGAATAGCAATGTGTCTTTTTTATGGTTAACATCATTTCTCATTGTTCCATCTGAGTTCAAGGAAGCACTGTGGTCCAAACATCATTACTGAACAGGATATGCATCAGATGCACTGTTTTAATGCAACATGAACATAAATATAAACATTTTGAGTTTTTAAGGTCCAGAAGGAGAGACTTCCCTTCAGTAATATGCTATATATCTGCAGGTTCAAAGAAAGACGAGCTCTTTTCAAGACAGATCTTTAAATGATAGATAGGAGGGGGAAGTGCAATTTAAGAACAGAGATAAGAAACCACCAACAAGCTGCCTCCTTATCGGCAAGGATCAGAAACTCGACAAATTCCTTAATGTTGAAGCTTTTGCATCGTGTATTATTCATGTTGAGTTCTGCAGGCACTTACCTTTCAGTGCAAATCTCCAAACACACATCTAATCTCTCCAGGACTTCCAACACCGGAGATATACAAAAGGTACAAAAAAAAAGGCTGCTGTTCAGGTGCTGTGATTTTTCCGGCCTGTTCTGCATTTTGCACATCTTGAGTTCCTACATACTTCACTTCCCTGACCTACTTATACCTTTAACTGCACAACAATAGAGAACAATGCGTGCTGTTGCATTCCAGTCATGAAAGCTAAAACACCTCATTTTCAAGCCAAATGAAAAGCAAATTTACAAAACAGCATTTATTATTCCAGCAGTCGCTGCGGTAATATAGTACCTCTTCACTCTCTCCGTTCAATCTCTACTCTAATTAGCTAGCTTACTGCTCTCTGTTGTGAAAATGCGACTCTAGTTTCATCAGTTACAGAGGACAGGAGGGGGGGTAGGAGGGGTTTTGGCTGTGCCTGAGAATTGTGCTAGAGGAGAAAAGAGCTGTCAATAATTCTGCAACTCTTACTGGATGCCAGTTTCAGCCAACAGGTTTGTTTGATGCAGCTTTCAGCGTCATAAATTCAATTTAAGACACTGTCAGGCTTTTTTAGGGCTTGAAGGTACACTGCACTGGGCAGATTTACTGTAGGTTGATGTAAAACAAACACGCACACACAAAAAAAAATTACACATCATCACAGTTAAAGCGTTGTACGTCTGAATCTTTGTCCCTTATGACCAACTCGGTACGTCAGACTGAACCTTCAGCTGCGTCATCTGTAAATCAACTCGCTGAGTGAGGACAGTGATTTGCAAGCCCTTATGGTCATTGGGGGTTCACAAAAACTTACGTGGACATATTCCGACCGGAGTGTTGCCAGGGAAACAAGACGTTGCCGACCGCCGCCCGGTAGCTGTACACACCCAAAAGTCCGAGGGCGAGGGCGACCTTGGACACCCACGAGCAGCGTCTCTGAACCAGGAAGTAGATGAGGACCAAACAGAAAGCAGCCAGCAGGGAGAGGACCGTCTTGTGTTCGGAGCTAGACAGAGACAACGAAGAGAAGAGGTGAGGAAAACAAACACCCCTAATATGAACGTGTTCCTTTCATTTTTCACACTACTCTTCATTCTTGATTTGAATGTTTGTGTGAACAATTTTCAACACATTCCCTTATTTGAAACAAAAATTAAAAAAAAAAAATGAGCGAAAATATAATAAGAAATTTCAATGTAATTAAACAAAAAAAGAAAGCTTTGAACCTTTGGCGTAGACTATTTACAGAGCAACTGAGAAGATTTGGATCAAACAATGTCAGTCATATCCTTCAGCATCCATTTTAAACTTTAAACAGGCATGGATCTTCAATTGTTCACTGGATTTAAGGCTATAGAGTTTGAAATTACACCGCCTGAACTCAAACAGGAAATAAGACCTCAAAGGACATATCAAAGTTGAAAAGAATCCTTGTATTTAGCCGTTAGCTGGATCAGACGGCGGACGAGTTGGGTACCTTGAGACAAGATGAGGCGAAACACTAGTGAGAGCTCATTTCCCAAGCAACAGGCAGTGCAGGTGAGAGGAAAGGGCACCGCTGGACAGGGAAAGGTCAGAATCCACGTCTCTATTCCACAATGTGATGCATGTTAAGGAATGAACTATAATCCCTTGCCCAGTGCTGTTGACGGAATATTAATGGTCCTGACAAGAGTCGCAGCTACAAGAAATCACTGTTTTTCTACAGTCTCAGGATCCACGGAAGGCTATTTTCCTTTTTTGAATGTTACAAAAAAAAAAAAAAAAGACTGCTAAGTGGAGGGTCCTGTCAGTTTCTCAGCCAGAAAAACACTTAAAATGTGTCAGAAAAAGGAGCCATGAATTTCCTTCCAGAGGTGGTGCATAAAAACACAACGCTACCTTCCCTTCATTGTCTGTTATGACCCAGTAGGTGATTTCCTATAATGGCTTTCGATATTCCCCAGAGAGTAGGAATGTTACATTGATCTGAAACACTTAAGTGTAGGTGGAGAGACAAATGGAGGTCGAATATCTTGTCAGTGTAGACCACTGAGGAAACAGTCCTCGCTATCTCTGCCTTTTTATAATGAATTCATTCCTGTGCGACTGCTGAGCATCGGCAGTGAGAGAAACACTTAATTCTGTGAGAATCGCATTGAAACGTCTATATATATATATATATATATATATATATATATATATATATATATATATATATGAACCTCCCCACTCTCTGCTTCGATTGTAGCTTTTCTGTAAACGACTTGAAGTAATGTCCTGTCAAGCACATGTTCCCACATAAAAATAAAATATAGTATACGCACTATAACACAAGACTAATAGCCCTCTCGCTCTGCTAGCGGCCCTGATGTTCATTACATTACAGCCAACAATACTATATTGTTTGACAGAACAAACAACATCCCAGGTAAATATCCCAAAAGTTTGCCTTCAGTAACAACAAAAAGCCAAACACAAATTTTCTACCACGTTAGGAACTTCAACATAATCAATTTATGTCCACTTTTTTGCATAAATATGTAGAGAGAGACTAAAGAGAAAGACTCACCACTCTGTTTTTGCTATTCACAGAGTGGTCTGTCTCATCTTAATGGAGTCATAAGGCTGCGGGGAATCTTCAGCATGTTGTATGAAAGCTTGGTGCATCCGTAAATGTCCAGTTGACGGAGTAATAGTGACAGACACGATAATTATCACCCAACCGTACACTTCCTCTCAGCTCTACAGAGCATTTCTTCTGTCTTTAAGCTTATTGATTTGGTTTTAATGGCCACACTCTTTACCACTTTAATACATCAGAACAGCACATGAGCGTACTATCCTCCTTTTGAGGATAGAAAATCAGAACTCATATAGAAGTTAATTCAATTTGATGTGTGTTTAGCTGAGGATTTTGACGTGTGTATGCGTTCATTTATTATAAAAAAACCCTTTTTGACATGGCTAGAAATTATTTTGCTACCTTGCCTCTAACTGAGTGTTCAAATCAGCTGGATATTACTTATTTGGACATCTACACATATTTGATGGAGTTTCTAGGCCGCCTTTGATTAACTATGGTTTGAATTAACATGTTCATTTGTTTTACAACGAGCTACGTAATAGCTTTTCAGGAAATTTCCTGTTTCTGCCGTTATGTGAAAGTGATTCTTTCCCCCAGAAGGCGGTGGGGCCTGCTTGATGACGCTATGCCAGTCTGGTGTATAGATAGACAAAGTTAGAAACTAACTGGTGAATAAACAGGAGCCAGACATTCCCTCAGGAGTTGGTGGAATCAAAATAAAAGAGTGTATATTGGACTTAAATTTGTAAGGTGGCAAGAAACAAGGCTCCAGAGTAATGATAATGTTGCTCTGTGCATGTTTGTTGGCTGTGGAAATTAGGGAAGTTAATTATTAGCTGTTAGTTAAACAGTCGCTGTCAAGAGTTCAACAAATTAAAATTCATGAATTGACAACATTTGTTTCATTTAATTTCTCTGAAGCTCATATACTGTATCCCAACATTTATACTAGCACGGGGTGCACTTCACTCAAATTAAAACAATGGAAGAAGCAGGTTAATGATTAATTGATAGTTAACCTGTTCAGTTATCGGTTAAGGAAAACACACAAAATCTGCAACTCTAGTGTAAATCAGTATATGTTTGCTAATTATGCTATTATGTGATTACAGGTTAGGGTTGTGGTTACAGCTTGTTGGGCTGCCATTAAGTGGCCAAGAGATAATAAATAATTACAGGTTTGTTGGTTTACTTGTGTATTTACAGCAGGAGTTAAGATGAGTGATTGAGGGTGTTTTCACACCAAATGTTCCATTCGAACCAAAGTTGCTTAGTTGGGTTTGTTTTTGTTGGTGTGAAAGCATCAGTTGCAGTAAATCAAGTGGATTGAGACCTCCAAACAGAGGTGGTCTTGGTCCGCTTGACTCTTGGTGGTCCCTCCGGTGAGAGCGCAAACTCAATCCAAACAAACTATTTGCTACATTGTGAAAATTGTATTGCCTGGTGCGAATCAAACAATCACACTAGTGGTGCGAAAGCGCCTTCAGATTTACTTTATTAAGTTAGAAGTAGTTTGTCAAACTAATATCGGCTATCTCACTAATCTGGGTAGCAGTTGCAGTCGGCCAGTTAAAATCTTGGGGACATTTGATTGGCTGAGGGGTGATGAGATGGCATTGATGGTGGCATTATTTAGGTGACTTTTTTTTGGGGGGGGGGGGGGGGGGGGGGGCATTTTTACCTTTATTTATATAGGAGAGTAGATAGACAGGAAATGGGGAAAGTGTAGAGGAATGACATGCAGAAATAGAAGCTGAACAGGGGACTGAGGACCTGCTTGTCCATATGGTATACGCCTTAAGTACTCGGCTATCAGGTCGCCCCAAGGTGACAGTTTAAAAGGGTGCCTATAAGAGAATAACTGATGAAACAAACTATGAAGCCACACATTTATTTAGCATTTTCTAAATCTTTTTTGTTGCTTTTCATATGAGTAATTATAACATTAACAGTTATTTATCTGATATTGGTTGTCTCAAGAGTTCCAAGGTTTATAATTATTTGATTAAGCTGTCTTTACCTCTTTATATATTTATATTTAGAGTTTATAGTCAACCCAACCTGTTAAGCCAATGTCCCACATCAGGAAGATGAGCCCACTGGACACCAGTCTGGTTGAGGGAGCGCAGCAGCCGGCAGCAGAGCAGGGTGAAGGGCGGCGTAGCTAAAGCCAGCCACTTCTCTGAGCAAATCTCTGCCTTGGGGGAGGCAGGGGGATGATGCTCTTTGGAAAGGAGGACATGCTCCTCTTCGTCTCCAGAGCCGCTCTGCTCTCTGAAGTACTTGCGGCAGACGTCCTGGAAGACGACGAGGCAGAGGGTGTTGAGTAGGAAGTACCAGGTCTGATGCTCTTCCTCTACGAAGCTGCTGGCCGCCAAGCTAAGCGTGTGTCCGACCGTTCCAGCCAGCAGCAAAACATCCAGCTCCGACAGGGACCACTCACTGCTGATGCTCTGCAATGGAGACTATGAAAGGAAACAAGTGCATTAAAACACTAATTTACACCACACAATAAGAGCTGCTGCATTTGCAACAGTCAATGGACATCCACACAGTTTATTTTTTGACTGTTTTCATTGACATTTATACAATTGCATTGTGCTTGTGTGTGTCTTTACTTAATAATGAACAACCACAAACTACACTAAACTTAACTTACTTTTTACATTGCCCAACTCTCTATGCTGTGAATCCATAAATAGCTATTGGTTTATTATTCATCTCTGTAGGATAATTAATTGGACTACCACGTTAGTGATTCACACCAACCTACTCATTAAATGACCCATGTTTAATAACAATTAAAAACTCAAACTTGCAGCCACTTGTGCCTAGTTTATTATCTCATGCAGATAGTTTCAAACTCAGACATGGTTCAAAGACTCCCCAAACTGTGCTTTACAGACATTATGTTATACTACTTTATATATTGAGGCCATTGTTTGCCATGGCTCAGTAACAATGACCGTGAGCTGTCAGAAATTCGAGGTCAGTTGCTGATTGATGCGTCTTGATTGCGTGCTTTAGATTGGTGTTTGTCCAATCGAACTTATTTTGTTCAGTGGTGACAGCACATTGCCAACTCGCGCTGTAATGCAAAGCAAGTTTAAATGAGGTTCAGCCAACCTCTTTGTTGAGAAGCAATATTTTAGTCAGACAAGCAACCGCCGAATACAGTCATGCATCTTAGCCTGTGTTCACCTTGATGACAAAGAGAGGCTAAGTTTGTACAGAAAGTACCTGCAGGCTACACTATCTGTTTATTAATATGTACTACCGGGGCCAGCTTTTTACACATATACTTTATACATCATGTCGTGACATTAAATATTATGTTCTGTTGGTTCTGTTCCGAGAAAAACTATCAGTCAAGTGTGACAAATTTATGATGTACAGCTTCTAGGTGGCATATATTTTCTATGTAATTTATTTTGTTCATCTATTTTCTAACAAACAATTTGCATGCCTTATAAAAACACCACAAATATCTGATTCAAGTTAGCATTTATCAAATTAAATGGAGCAAAAGACCACAGAGAAATTTCAGCTAAATCCTTTTTATATTATAAAAATGCTGTTCTGAATAGGTTCACATCTTGCTTGCATTTTCTTTATTAGCAATCTTACTTCCAAGAAAGACAGCATGACCTGTACTACAAGGATTAATAATCTGCATCTATACACATTGCCATTAAAACAGTAACTACCCCAGGTCCCATATGCTTATGATACTGTACACTATGAAGATACTATGAACACTAGAAGCACACACTCCCAAAAGAGACCAATCTGTGGCACAGCGCCACAGAATGAAAACGTAAAGAGAGTGAGAGAAAGAACAGCCACGCATACATTTCAACAGGGATACACTTGCTCTGGGAGGAGGACCGGAGTCTTTCCAACCCACTCCCCCAGACAGAGAAGGATATTATTATTGTTGTCTGGTGACAAGGAAAGAAGTAAGATCGACCTTCTCAAGGACAAGGACCAGCTGCACAAAGGGAAATGTTAGCCAAAACAAAGACCCAACAAACACACACACACACGATCAGAGTTTATATAAACCCTCACAGAGCTATGTTCTTAGGAGTTTCTGGGATACTATAGGCTGATGCTGACCGTCTGTGCATTAAACTTTTAAACCTCTCCACTGGTTTCTTGGAAAGTCTTTTCTTGTCTCACTCTATGTTCTCTGAAAGTCAATAAATTTTCTCCAGAACAGTACCTGCTGTTGATTCATCTGGTGAATACATGTCAAAATCCAACCCATGTTCATGTTTGAAGAGAAAACATTGCTGGCTGTTCATTGCTGGCTATCCTTGAACATTTGACCCCACTTTGGCTTCCTTATTTGCCATTTATTGAACAGAAGACTACTCTGTCCAATCTAACCAACTGTGTGTCAGCCATTAATAATTTGATAAGAAAAAACTTCATGAAGCTAAAATGAAGATGAAAATGAGGATCTCCTTGTTAGTCCCCTAAAAAGGATTCTGTTCTTTTCACAAAACTGAGAGGTCTGGTCTCGCAGCCACAACCATAAGTAAAAAACATTGGTGCCATTTAGATTCTGTTTAAAGCGTTTTGCCGAAAAGCTTGTTCATGCCTTTCTAGCTGTTCTATAGTGCTCTATATAGCGGCCTCCCAAACAGTTATTGCAAAACAACAGACCACTCCATACGTCCCCTGACTTTATAGTCTTAGTTTTTAAAGGCACTACTATTGTTTTATGATCATCCACAGCTGCTTGTTCAACTGTTCCCAAGGTCGCCACAAAAACCTTTAGGGATGCTGCTTTTAGCTAACCTGACGCGGCCATATGGTTTGTTACACATAACCATCTGGGAGGTCTTCTTTAGAAACTGTTTGAAAAAAAGGGCAGCACTTTAAAAATTATGAATTTTTTGTCTATCACAGTTTATTATGGGCCGAGCGAGACGTCATCATGTGATCATGACATTATGTGAGAGATACTGATCGACCCTATCCACTGTGGTTCGGACACCAACGGATATCGTAAAGTGAGGCGAGATGGATTCCCACAATCTCGTGAATCCAGCTGCCGGGCAAAGCTGCTATGTCCTCAAAATATGGAACACTCTGCTTTTTAAATATTAGACCTGCTGACTCAGTAGACGGTTTTAAATGACTTCATGGTTCTATTATTGAGAAGGGTTGTGCTCTTGTCTGACCTGAAGAGCATAAAAAGGAGAAATGTTCTCTAAGCTGCCTTGGGGCTAACACACAGTCTCAACATTAATCAATCAAAACCTCAAATCAGTTAAAGTATATTCCTCTTCTGCCCCCTCAAAGGATTTCTTTGCATTATGACAAAGCATTGTGAAATGACAAGAAGATGACCTTTCGATCTAAAATGTAATATTTTGTCTAAAATTATAGATGGCACTTTCTTTGCCACTTTGAGAATTTAAATTATTTTAGGTAAAAGTACCATGAGACTCGCAGATCTGTTGCAATACCTGCGGACATACTTAGCTCAAGTACATGTATACGTTTAATCATATTCTCCTGGAAGGTCACTGAATTTGACTTTCCATCATTCTAGTTCACTTCTCTATAACTGTGGATTCTCCAGTTTTCACTTCAGAAATATCGATTCACTCGACTAAAAATTTAATTTGATCAAACTCGTGTATTGTTTCCAGGTTCACTTTAAGTTGTTATTCCATACAGTATATATGTCATTGGTATTTTCTTTATTTTCTTTTTTCAAATATTCCTCCACTTCGCAACTTTTGCATAGAAGCTAACTACAATCACCTACTGAACACAAATATAAATGCAACAGTCTTGTTTTTGCTTAAATTTTTAATGAGTTGAAACAGTCTTTAGTGTGGCCACCATTTGCTTCAAGAAGTGCAAGACGTAGCCTTCGCATAGAGTTGATCAGGTTGTTGATTGTTGCCTGTAGAATGTTGATCCACTCTCCTTCGATGGTTGTGCGAAGTTGCTGGATATTGGCATAAAACTGGAAGGTTCACACTGATCCAGAGCATCCCAAACATGCTCGATGGTTGACATGTCATGGTGAGTCTGCAGGCCATGCAAGACCTGGTTTGTTTTCAGCTTCCAGCAATTATGTACAGATCGTTGCATCATCCGTGCGTTATCATGCTGCAACATGAGGTGATGGACGAATGACATGACAATAGGCCTCAGGATCTCATCATGGTGTCTCTATGCATTCAACCTGTCGATAAAACGCACCCAAGATTGTTGTCAGTAGCTCAGGCCTGCCCGTACTGTACCATAACCCCTCCGTCACCATGGGGCACTCTGTTCACCGCGATTACCTCAGGGAGCCACTTATCCACACAACTCCATAGGTACGCTCTGCCAGCTGTCCGGTTCAGTGAAAACCGTGATTCACTAGTGAAGAAAATACTTCTCCAAAGTACCAGATGCCGTCAAAGCTGAGCATTTTTCCGTTAGCATTTTTCCGATCTGGTAACGATCTGTTGTCAGGTCAAGACCCTGATAAGGACAACGAGCATTTGGATGAGCTTCCCTGAGACAGTTCGTGTAAGAATTCTTCGGTTGTACAAATCAACTGTTGCATCAGCTGTCCGTGACTGGTCTCACGTGATCTTGCAGGATGAAGTGCTGGAAGTGGAGGTTCTAGGCTGCTGTGGTTACACATTGTGTGTGGTTGTGAGGTGGCTGGTACTGTCAAAGTCTTGGAATGACAGAGACAGTTCATGGTAGGACATTCATGCAGTTAGCATGCAAATTGCACACTCACTCTAAAATTACAGCATCTGTCACAACGGGTTGTTTGATAAAACTGCACATTATATTTATTGTGACCAGCCAAAGGCACACCTGTGCAATAACCATGCTGAATAACAAGCATCCTAATATCCCAAACATCTCCAGCGGATGGGTTATCATGGAAAAGGAGAAGTGCTCATTGACACGGATTTGAATAAAAGTCTTTTTTATGCATAAAACGAGGCATAGATATCTTATTTCAACTCATGAAAAATGAGGGCAAAAATTGTTGCATTTATATTTTGTTTCAGTGTAAGTATCAAAATTCATTCAACTGGAATTCTAATCACCTTTTTTGTGCGAGTTCCAAATAGAAAGTGTTCTTAATCTTCTTGTTTTTAACCTCACTCTAGCCCACTCGAAACTAATCAGGTTGAAACTCTAATAAAAATTGTAAAAGTAAAAAAAGAATGCCTCCCATTATGCAGTAATAAAAAAACAGGCACAGCTTTGCACTCAGATACAAACTGATTTATAAAGTAACACTGTACCTCTGACTTGAGATTTTCTTCTCTCATCGGAAAAACTTGTTCGTTCGTGCAATATTTTACTTAATAATTCAACTATTTACCCTCTTCAATAATTTCAAATGTATCTAATACTGTTCAATATTGTGCAAAATTGGCAAAAGCTGATTTTTTCAAGCCAGAAAAATCCTCAAAAGTTACACAGGCAGATTCATTTGTGATACTGACATAGTGTAAAAAATATGACAGATTCATTATCTAATCTTGAGATCAAAATGAGTTTGTCAGTCATGACTTAAGAGGAAAGGAGTTGAGTAATTGTATTTCCTCTCACAGATTATTACAGAGATAACAGTTTTGCCCATGACTGTAAATGCTTTATCACCTTTTATGGAAGTCATAAGATATAAATGAAACATGTGAGGAAAAGGGTTACGAGTCTAATAACGGCAGAGGGGAAAAATTGATGTATTGATTTATGGATGGATGGATTTAAAAAAAATATATTTCAACACCTACTAGTCATTATCGTATAGAAGCAGCAATGTTTTATATAATGCTTTCAGGTCTAAAGGTTAAAATTATATCTGCTGCTGCATTTCGAGCTCCAGCTTTTATAGATCAGATAATAGCAACAGAGTTTATTATCCATAGATATACTGTTATGGGCTTGTAAAGCCTCTGTATAAGAATGTAGCCTATTCAGGTATTATACAGAAAAAACAGAACAAGGTATAGCATCGAATTGAAGAACATTCTGCAAATAAATCCTGAACATTAGTGTAATTCCCTGAATTTTGGAAGTTGGAGCCGTCCAATTAGGATAACTAGTGAAGGCCGATTGCTTGGCCTCTGGAATTGCTGCTTCAATGCGTTTAAAAATATAAAATGCCTATGTGAGATGTGAATGAGTATACTATTATACCATTATTATATATTAATTAATAATAATAGTATATTATAATATACTATTATAACATTATTTATACACAGATGTTAAAGAATTTCATACTTATAAATAAATACTTGAACTGTATTTTCCTTCATTTTAGTATCTAATAGAATGATCTGAGCAAAAATCTCTCAATTTGGTTCAGTACTGAGGAACTTCAGCAGCCCATTTCACAGCCGTATGCTAATGGAGGCTGATGGGACATGTACGCCGGATGGCATTTGTCCTTTATAAGCATTTTTTTTTCCATTTTCAGGCTCAGATTGTTATCATAATGTTTTGTTCACACCAAAAAACAACCAAGAAAAGACATTTTCTTTAAACTGGCCAACTCATCAGCTCACATTTCTACACACAGGTCATTTCCTGCAATAACACAACACTGACAAGACTCTTGTAAAACCCTATACCACCATAACCTCCCTGCCTTTTGATAACAATCTGAACCTGGCAGTGGCGACAAAGATTTCTTATAGCGGACAAATACATCAGTGCATACATAGCCCATCCACTTCCACTATAGTGCTATGACGCTAAATGGGCTCCTTTAATGAATATTAAATAGAATATGGGCAATATATGAATATTCATATATTTAATTAATATTTTCTCATCTCAAGTATAATATTATTTAAATATTTTAATGCATTTAAATATACCTATAAATAAAATATAAAAGAGAACTCCTGCATCCTAAAATAAAGGGAACCAATGGCTTCTCTCATCCACCTACTCTGTTGTTACTTTCCTTTATTTCCGTTACTGTTGACATAGGAGCCAAACCAGATTTCTCTAATCCCTACTTACCCCAGTGTTCAATGTATTTAATTGGTCAGTTTATTTGTTTGTGGTCCTGTGTTGTGCCACAACTTTCTGATTGGCTGTTTTGACATTTCTTCGCCAAAGTCCAGTTATGTTTTACAATACACAACTGGATGAGGAGACGCTTCACATTGCAACTCTGCCTGTTACATACCAAGTGAGAAGGTGAACTCTTGACACTCAAACTTAAGGAAATGTCAAGTTCTCTATAGGAAGCTTAGGTCACAGAAATATCAACAATATATTTCCTCTACATGCTCCAGTGTAGATTGGGAAGTTCATTTCTTCACACAACCTAATGGCCTGACTGGGTTTTCTTCAGACTTTTTTTGTAAAATCAGCACTTTCTCAAGTTCCCAGAAGTGAAATGAGATGTAACCTTTACAGATAAATTATAATGAGCAAAGAGTACCGGCAGGAAAGAAGAGTGATCTTTCAGACCAATTCAAACCAAACTGAGTGACTGCTTTCCTAAATGTGATCAATCTTAAAGTACAGGTAGCAATTAATTGTATGCAATGAAGTAGAATAAAAAAAATAAATTCACATTGCAAAAACATAAATAATTCTACAACTTAAACTTAAAACAGTCACAGTCGCTGCCATAACACTGGATCATTAACTGTATTTATAAGCATCTTCATACTGGCATATTTCTGTTTGCACTGCTACAGCAGTCTTTATCTGTTTCATGATGTCTAGACTCTTTCACTTAATATTTATTTGAATAGAGGACTGGCAGTTTGTGTGCAGACAGTTTTGCATAGTTGGATCTGTATGGTAATTCTAATTTTGGTCTGAAAAAAATCACACAGCAATGGTGTTGATGGTTTCTTTTATAAGTGAGATCTGTCATCTATCTAAAAAAAGCCTCATGTATCCCTCTAACTGTTTGTCAGATCAACCTCAGCTTTTAGATACAGCTTGGCACATGGCATGATGTGATGCATCCTGTTTTGTGGATTTTTTTTGATAGAGATAATTTTTATCCTTAAAAGTTAAAATCCTACAGACTTGCATATCACTGCAATACTGCAATATTGTATCAATGCACTATCCTGCGATTTCTTTACAGTGTAAAACATGCTACTGGGGCCAGTAGGTGTATTACTCCAAGACGTGTTCACAGACCCTTAGGAAACCCCAGCATCACCTAACAGAACAGAATCTGGGCCTAAATTCATTCATTTATAAACACAAATAATAATAACATGCCCACGTTGTTACACTATACAGGAAAAAGTACAAAGCAAAAGATTTACTTAAAGTCCAGTTTTTCTTGGTCTATCAACACAATTTCAAAACTATGTAGATTGAACTTTCGACATAAATTGTTGCCGTTTTCTTACAATAACTATATTTGCATGTTGCTCCTTATCTCAATGTATGTCCATGTTTTACCCAATGTACAACTTGTCTATTAAGACTATGTAATAGTCCAACACATCCTCATTTGTCCAAACATGAAAAATCTACTTAAGTTTCCACTTTTCTTTAGGAATACATACTTCCTACTCTTCACACTAAACAGCACCCTTAATCTGGTTCACACCCTGATAACATCCTCTATTGTCTGTTGCAATTATATATCCTTTCAAGTTTCTTCATAAAATTCAGTTGGTCCAAAATTCAGCTGCTTATATCATGAACAGAACTCCTTCAATAGATCAAATCTCTGTTCTTCAGAAACTTCATTAGCCCCCTGTTGAACACCGTTTCCATTTTAAGATTTGTCTTCTCACCTTTAAGGCTCTTCATCATCCTGCATCACCCTCCCATACTCAGAGACCCAACTCACGACGTCATCTTCCCGTTCGACTACCATGGGTCTTAGAGTCTCTAGCTGCTCCGTCCCCTGCAACTAGAACCAGACCTCCTCCCGCCCTCTCCTCCCCTCCACCAGCACAGGATGTCTGCCCCACTCCATAACGTCAAAACTCATTTTAAAAAAACTCTTTTCATAATTAGCCTCAAATGGTGGAATGAACTGCCACTGGACATTTGAAGTGCCAAATCTCTACCAATTTCCTGACGTAAACTCAAGTTTTTACCTTTTCGGACTCCACTTAAATCCTCCCTAAAAGACCTGTCCATTCCGCCATACCCTTCAAACCATCCTTTCTCCACTGCATCCCTTTTCTTTTCTCTTCTTATCCATTTTTCTTGTGCTTAGTTTGTTTATCTTATTTCTGTTGCTGTGGTCGATTTTTGCCGTTGTCACTTTGAACAAAAGCATCTGCTAAATCTTAATAAAGTAAAGTAGTTCGCAATACTGACTCCCTTCTCACCTTCAAATCTTAAAATGCACCTTTTCAAATTGGGTTATTCTAACTATAAGGGCTCCACTGATGGTGATTTAAATCTATCTTTTCCATTAAACTTAGTACTGTATATCACTGTTTGTTTTTAACTATGTTTTATATAGTGTACTTGAGTGCTTTGAAAGGTGGCTATAAATGAAAGTTATTATTATTGTAATTATTATTACGTTTTCTATCGTGCCCCGGATGCCGTAAGTCTCAAGCCCTGCATTTAAGTTATATAAACTACATCATCTCCAATGTTTTGTTCTCCACTAAGTTTTATCACTGCATTAAAACGTCAGCATTAAAATATATCCTACCGCTCTCCTGTGTGTTACTGTAAAGCCATTAAGGAGTAATTAACAAGGCTCTTCGCAATCTTCTAATAAAAACAAATGACAAGGTGTCTGTACAGCCAAGCACTGTTTGATTAATATAACTAGTGCCTAAAACTTCTTTTAGGCTCCTGGAGTGATTTTTCAAATGCAACAGATCAAAGAAAACTTTTTTTTTTTTTCCTCAGGCCTTTATATCAGAGTACAGGTGATTTAAAGCCGTATTAGTAAAGATTTTGCTAACTTTAATAAATCAGAAAGTTCGATGGAGGGGAGCATGCCATTCCCTCCTCAGAAAATTTAGTATATTTTCTCTGAAATAAATTTTGATGTCTCATAGGTTTGTTTCTCTACAAGGAAGAAAATAAATAAAACATGAATGCTAAAACCTCTCTTCTGAACCGCAGTGAGTTAGTTTTCTCTCCAGAGGAAGCTGGATTCACATATATTAATCATTTAAATTCTCTTGTATCTTTAACATTGTTTTGTATGAATCAATCAATTAAAGATCAGCTGAACTATTGAACGGGTTAAGTTTCATATTCGGGGCGATGTGAGGACAAACATCTGTTACGGTCTCTGCTGTGTTTGGATGCGCAACTCACCCTCCCGTGAATCTTTGGTCCCGAGGGGAGTCGTCTTGTTGCCATGGAGACCAGAACACAAAACATTGCGGAGGAGAAGGCAACGGCAGCAAACACGAGGCCCCAGGAGAGGCTGCAGAAGTAACAGGAGCTCTCTGCCGACGTGCACACCAGGACGTGCACCGAGGCGAGCAGCAGGCACAAGAGGTAAAAAGGCAGGGAGAGAAGGGCTGAGAGGATGGGGACGTCCACCGCCGCTGCCCCGCTGAGAGCTTCAGGCATCGCCAGCAGTAAGACCAACAGCAGCTTTAAGGACAATCCGTGGAGGGAAGGAGGGAATGGAGAGAAAAAAAAGCTTCATCAGCTTGGATTAACTTTTTGTTCTTATAAACCCACAAAAACTAGCAGTATACACTACCGTTAAAAGGTTTGGGGTCATCCAGACAATTTTGTGTTTTCTATTAAAAGTCTGACTTTTCTTTACCACCATTAGTTGTAAAATGAATAGAAAATATAGTCAAGACATTGACAAGATTAGAAATAATGATTTGAATTTGAAATAATGATTTTTTCCAAACATTGCTTTTGTCAAAGGAAGGTCAGTTTTACAGCTTCTCTAACCAGCTAAACTGTTCGGTTGTGCTAACATGATTACACAAGGGTTTTCTAATCATCCATCAGCCTTCTGATGGAATAAGCAAACACATTGTACCATTAGAACACTGGAGTGATAGTTGCTGGAAATGGGCCTCTATACACCTATGCACCAAAACCAGACGTTTGCCCCTAGAAGAGTCATTTACTACATTAGCAAATGTATAGAGTGCATTTCTGATTAGTTTAAAGTGATCTTCATTGATAAACAGTGCTTTTCTTTCAAAAATGAGACATTTCTAAGTGACCCCAAACTTTAGAACAGTAGTGAATGGACATTGTATCCCTCTTTATTTTGGCAGATAAAAAAAAAAAAAAAAAAAAGTCATTTCAATTCGGCACAGAGGTTCATACAGTTTTGAAGTTATGTTGGAAGTTTGTACTTTTAGTAAAAACTATTGCTACTTCTTCTCCATCAAAAAAAAAAATCATTTTAAATGAGGACACTTTATTTTTAGCGGTGTCAGACAAAACACCTCCAGGGGCCTGTATCATGAAGCAGGATTAAGGCGTTATCAAGGGAACGTCAGGTGTAACTCTGGATTATTGGCATCACAGAGCTGGTTCATTTCTTACTGGGGTTGATCACCATGGCAACTTAACCTGCTCTGGAGCAGAGATTAGGATCGAAATATATAAACGGACTGCCTACGGAAGCAGTCCTCATTCTTACAGGATACCGAGTTTGCAGTAAATATAAAACATGTAAATATATATTTTATATGTCAGTAGAAATGTTTGGTTCTTTCAGATTTCTATTTCCACTCTGGGTTTGTGACAGAGCTTGTGACAGATTGTTTATGACACTAAACACATGATGATGATCTTATTCCCAGAGCGATGCTGGTAGTGCGGATGACTTCACACTCGATCTCTTTGCATTTTAAGCCTCAGCATTCTTTTATTAGGACTAAATTATTTATGTATGTGTCTACTTATGCAGATGCCCTAAGTTACTGTGTAGTCTCTTACTAATTACTCTGTTGTAAGAATATAATATTCATAGTTTTTTCTTTGGCGAATATGACTTTTTCTGTCTCTTAAACACAATTTCTCCAGGAAACAACTTGATATCACTGTTAAATATCAATTCTTACAAGGTTTGTTACACATTTTTCTGCTTGTCATTAACAACCCAGCCTCTTACACATTAAAAACCTGGATTCACTAGTTGATAACCAGCTTTGTGATACTGTTTTCCCTGGATCACCAGATAACTCAAAGATAACCTGGATACATGAATCCCGCGTCTACTAATCTTCATTGTACTCACCTGAAACACGAACACCATGCCTGCGATCATGGAGTACATGTCGTACTTGCCCAGCTGTTTGCTGAGGGCGGAGCTCATGGAGTCCAGGGCCTCCAGGTACTGCTTCAGCACCTTTTTTCCCATGTTGGCCAGCACCTCTGAGGCATTTCCCTCCAGGTAGAGCTTCATCCAGCTTCCATGAGCCTTCTCTGCCACACGGTACTGCTCAAAGCCTGTCGCTGGAACAGCGGAAATGGGAATGTGATATTAATTTGGCATTGTTCACACACATAAAAACAACACACACATATATATATATGCACATATATATATATGGTGTGAATAAGTGTTTGCCATCTTCCTGATTTCTTATGTTTTTGCGCGTTTGTCACACTAAAATGTTTCTGAACAACCAAATTTAAATATTAGTCAAAGACAACACAAGTGAATAAAAAATGTGGTTTTTAAATTAAGGTTTTTATTAAGGTTTTTTTTTTTTAAGTGAAACATAATTTAAATGCAGTTTATCACATCTGGGTTCAATTTCTCTAACCACACCCAGGCCTGATTGTCTCTCGATTGTTCTCAATCAAAAAAATCACTTTTTCAATTACGACCTGCCTGACAAAGTGAAGTCGAACCTTTAAAAGCTAAACATCTTTCAAAGATTTAAAGAAACAGGAACAAATTGAGATCTATTGGTCTGGAAAAGATTATAAAACCATTTCTAAAGCTTTGGAACTCTAGTGAGTCATTATCCACAAACGGTGACAACATGGAACAGTGGTGAACCTTCCCAGGAGAACTACTATTTGTGTTGTTTTAGACTGATATTTAAATTTGTTTGATGAATTGATGTGTTTAATAATGACAAACTTGCAAAAAAAAAAAAAAAAAACCTCACTCACCTTTCACACCAGATATACATATAAACAAATGTTCTCCCACTTGTTCTCTCCCTTTCAAAAGCTCACATTTCCCATTTGTTTTCTCAGAAGCACCATGATGAGTGATCTTGTGGAAAATTGGTGGAGCGTTGCTTAGAGAGACAATTAATCAAGATTTGCTTCACGTTAATGCTTTTCTTGCCTATTATTCAAAAGCTTGACATTACTGTGATATAACCTCATTGGAATGGTAGCAGCTATTGTAATCATATAGATTTGTCAAAATAAGGAGGACGTTTGCAGCACCTCATTTATTCAGCCCTTACAGGATGCCTGGTGCTGCAACACATCAATTTTGGAATGTTTATTTATCACATTTTTGCTGCAATAATTTGACTCAAAGACAATTCCACATAATCTTTGCTTTCTAATTATGTAACTTCAACCTCGACTTCTAAAATGAATTCAATGTTTCCAGTGTTAAAAGAAGCACAGTTGTTATTTATACATCTCAACAATTCGTCACCATATCGTGACATTTTAAGCATCACTTTTAGATGCTAAAATAGATTTGCTGCATTTGGAACAACTGGGAGACTTTTTTTTTTATTTAAAGTTAAAGCGATGCCCATCTGGAGCGCTTTTTTCTCTCGCTTCGGGAAAAACTAAAAGTTTTGCACCCGACACTACTATATTATTTATAGCAGTAAATATTATTTTATTTCATATAGGAAAGAAAATACATCCATCAAAGAAAATACAGGCATTGCATAAATGTGTGTTTTCTTATGAAGGACCATTCAGCAATTCTATTCACGACTCCATCAATCATTCTGCTGGTGGATGTTTGAGGTTTTAAAAAGGGAAATGTATTAAATCTTATAATTTGCTTCTTTTGTTTTCTGTGTCAAGAGTGTTCCGTAAATTGAAAAGAAAATAAGCCTCTGGTTAAAAAAAAAAAAAAAGAAAAAAGAAGATAACATTTAGTGCTGAGAAAAGGAACGTATAATTTGTCAAGATCGTAACTATGACAAGTTATGAGTCACTCACATGTTTACTCAAAGCAAATGATGCCGGTTTTCATTTTACTTCAGGGCTTTAAGTGTCAGTAGGAGGACAAAGCAATGTGGGGGTTTGATTTGTGGTATACTTCAGTGAAACACACACACACACACACACACACACCTAAAAACAACACTTTGCAGTGTAACACCTATCTCAGCAGCATAGGCATAGAGGTGATAAATAGCAACTGTGGCTTTGCCAGACAGAGGGGTTGGTAGAAATATTAGAACCTTAAGCCACAGGCATGAATCATACAATATCGATGGCCCCGGCCATGATTCATCCGTCTAAAAGTACAGGGATTGGTTAATGGCCGTCCGAGATGCCTGAGGTTAGAAGCGCACGAAAAACACAATATGAAGATGGAAACATGGGAGATGGACAGAGATTGGAACAGAGGGATGTGGGGAGAGAGTAGGTTACTTAGAGAGGAATGGTTGAACTTTATAAATGTTTTTACCACTACTTCACATAGTGTTTGGGCATTATGAAACTAATTAATAGATGGAATGCTTATAATAAAGATCATGTCAATAATGGAACCAGCAACCTTTCTTTTCAGCTATTTTTCACTAACTTCTTAATTCACATTCAGTGGGCGACCGACCCCAACAGGTGTCCAACAGACGCGCTACTTAAAATATTGTCCCAGGCATATTTCCCAGCGGTGACAACTATTACATTCTACCACATAACAGCCTCACGATTACCCAAGTGGACAGATAAAAAAAAAAGAAAAAAAGAAATCAACAGATCCAAATGTAGGGCTGCTGAAATAATTTCCATTTCATCTCATCACTATGGAAACCAGAGACCAAAATAGAGAAGGAAATGTGGTGCCAGAGTGAGAAGTTGCTGATATGAATGGAAGCCGTTTGTTTCACATTTAGTTTTGAGAACTCATTATTTGCATGTTACCAGACTCTTATTCTCAACACATCTGTATGTTCTTCAAGAAAACATACGGACTTTACTGGCATACACATTTTTAAGTAGGACGCACAAATGTGTTTGGGCCAAAACATGAAGTTCAGAAAATTCTTATTCGTTAGTTCGGCACCAGGCCTGGAAGCGTTATTAGCAAGATGTATAATTTCCTTGGTGAACAGATTTAGTAAAAATACAATACATTTTAAGAAATAAAGTGATTAAAATGATTATGAAATATTAAAGAGCACCTCCAGACATTAAATACTTGTGTGTAATGTTTTTTTTCATAAAGAATGTTCTCTTTAATTACATCCATATTTCCATAATCTGTGAATACAAAGTATATTTCTATTCAGAAGTTTAACTTGCTCATTTCAAAATTTCACCTTCTTCACTGTAAAGTCCATTTGCAGAATATATACCCTGAAGGCTTCGAGTTTCCCCAACACACAAACTTCCGAGTTGAATATCAGTCTCCAATCTGTTTTTGATGCCACAAATCATGCGTGTAGGCCTGCCCCTTGAAATCTGATTTTAATTGAATGCAGAGAACAATTTTACTTCCAACAGATGAATGTTAAAACAGCCTTCTAGCGTCCAAGTCTGCACAGACATCGATCTCTACAGTGAAGCTCAAACATTCAACTGAAGGAACAAGGAAAAACACATTTTTGGGCGGATAGGGACTTTAAATTAATTGCCATGTCTGACAATGTCTGCAAAACTAACCACTTTTCAAAGAGTTTTTTCTCTGTGCTCCCTTCTTTCTGTCTCGTTTTAAAACAATAAGATAAACTACCGCAGACTGATCAAACATTAGCGATGGTAATTGCCGCCACTGGCGTATCAAATGTTGGCGAAGGTAAAGGGCGGCGGCGGAGAGACAGACAGAGAGTGAGACAGAGAAGAGGTGTGGGAGAGAGGCTGCGAGATGGATAACTCTGACAAACAGTTTGACCCTGAGATACAGGTACGGAGAATATGTGCATGCATTTGCACAAAGAGTGACAGCATGAATGTTCAAGAACAGGCCACACACACTTTGTGAGTCTCCCATGACGAACTCTCACATTTATAAGGTCATTTATACAGGCCCTTATAGAAATCAGGATACAGAAACGCAACCCTGGTGGGACAGTAGCAGAGTCTGCAGAGTCAGTGCTGGGTTCAGTAACTTCCCATTTCCTGTAAATGCATATTTGATTCATTTTCAACAAGCCCACACTACAGTAGGCTTGGGCGATATCAGATTTTTCCACACAGTACCTTCCCAACATTTCACCAGTGTAGCTGTGA
Source organism: Lepturacanthus savala (assembly GCA_030544235.1). Taxonomy (NCBI): domain Eukaryota; kingdom Metazoa; phylum Chordata; class Actinopteri; order Scombriformes; family Trichiuridae; genus Lepturacanthus; species Lepturacanthus savala. The sequence goes on from CM060464.1 coordinate 18,589,592, forward strand.
TGGTATTTGCTCTCTCTAGTTGGTTCGGCCTCAACCAAAACTTACTATCTTTTTTTTGTGTTAAATGTTTACAAATGTTCACCAGCTAATCACACATTTTTACAGTGAGTTGCTGGGCAAGTATTACCAGCTTGGACAAGAGCACTCAGACTGAGTCGTACAGACTGTGGACCAGGGGTCTCCATCCTTTGTCCTAGAAAGCCATTGTGGGTGTAGGTTTTTGTTCCAACTAAACAGTAACACACCTGATTCTACTAATGAAGGTCTCAAGGGCTTTAATGGTTTGTTAGTAGAATCAGGTGTGTAACTACCTGCTTGGAACAGAAGCCTGCACCCACAGCAGCTCTCTAGGACCAGGGACCCTACCCCTGCTGTAGATGATAGAAAACTAAAAAAGTTGAAAGACGGTAAAATACTAAGTGGATCTGAGGGAAGTGCAGAATCTGGTAATAATTCTCTGTACGTTTGACACTACAAGTAACTCCCTTTCACTTTTTGACTTACTTGCTAATAGAAAAATATTGATTAGTGCCTGTTGCTCTGTCACGAGTAATAATCCTGTCACATGTAAAACGAATTATTAGTGTCAGTTAACGACATTGTGACAAAAGATGTGATGGAGAAAAAAAACACCTGATTATGTTGCATATGCTGGACGTTGTGCTTTTGTAGTTACAAAAGATATGGCTCCATTAGCCACAGGGGAAAAGGCTGAGATATCTTTGATATCTCATTTTGATATGTTTCATTTTGTTCAATTCATGCTCATACTGCAGAGTTTCATGTTAGGATGGGATAAATTGTTGTTTTGCAACAGTTACATTGCTGCATGCATGAAAAAGGTAGACGCCGATAACATCAGCAGCCAGGATGCCAGATAGCGAAATGACGAGCCTCTCTGTCGGAGCACGTCCTGGTTTTCTGGGATTTTAATGAGCCTCGGGGTCTGAAACAGTGAGTTTGTACCTTTCTCGTAGTCCGGCATTGTGTCTTTGAGCAGGCAGCTGAGCTGGTGGCCATTGAGATGCAGGAAGCGCAGCTGGTCTCGCAGTGAAGTGTCCTCCAGGACACCCGGGATCACACGGCCCACGCTGTTCTGAGATATGGGCAGGCCGAGTCCCAGGGCCAGGGTCGGAGTCAGGTCAACCTGCTCCACGACTCCAGGCTTCTCCATTCCAGCTGACATAACGGGGAAAACACACACACACACCGAGACACGCACATGAATAACAGTGAATATATGGTGCACCTGAACGACGGTGAAAGAATTGAGTGCAATTGTCCCTCTTGTTTTTTGGCATTAGATTTGATTTTACTTTCTAATCACTTGGTGTACTGTGTCACTAGTACTGTGATATATTTCCTGTTGATTATTATTATGGAATCAAATCATCCTGAATATATTAACTATCATGTGTTTGCTCCAAAAATGCTGCAAGGTTAAGATATGCCAAATAATTTTTCCCTTAAAAAAACTGCAGACACAAACTCTGGCTGAATGTTGAATCAGAATTGACTCTTCTTAAGTCACACTTCTTTTTCAGTCTTCAGAGGAAGATGGTTCGGTCTAAGGTAATAAAAACATAAAAAATCTTATTTTGATAAAATACTAATTAAAACATACATATGAATCTTATATTTCATTTCTGCTGCTAAATGCCACTAAATCTTACACACTATTGGACTTTTTAAGCAGAAAACAATGGATAATTTGGAGGTTAACGCCGTTAATGGTTAGTTTATATTTTCTATGTGACGTTCCACAGTATCTTTTAATGTTTTTTACTCCAACATCAGTCATTACAATGGGATAAGTTACCCAAGTAAAAGTTACCATAGAGATTTTCCCAAATGTCAACCTTACATGCGATTAATGTAAAAGGGAACCTGTCTCGATTTCCCCATATATATTGGATCTCCAAATCGAGCCAAATCCCTTAAATGGTATTATAACTGACTCCAGATTTGGAATTACCCAAAGCCATGCTCAACTTTCTGGCTTTTGCTTCACTATTGGCCTGACGTACTATCTAACTTAGGTGAAGGGACTCAGCACCTCATTCATATTCGCACTGGCTCAGAGACATGATATCCTCTAAAGAAAATGTTATACTCCTCTCTGGGTTAAGAGAAAACAATTCTACAAAACATGAAGCCCCTTTTTGATATTCTATAAAAATCCTTCGACAATATTTACAGAGTAGCTCAACCCTTTTTTCCCCTTCTTCTATCTTTCTAAGTATGGTGGTTAATCTGTATGTTATTTATTCTGCTTTTCTACATTTTTTCCATTGACTTATTGTTGCAGTGGCTGTTAAGAGTATGTCCATGTTCAGATGTTTGGACAGGGAGCTATGTTGTGTAATGGATGGATGGATGTTTAATGATAAAATCAAAAATGCTCTTCCTGTGCAATGGTTGCCTTATCCATGCCTTTTCTGAAATAAAAAGACCATTGCAAGAAACAACAGTTGTCATAGAGAAGCTTACTTTACTGATCGAAACAGCAACTGAAGGGGGAGGGGGTACTTAAAAAGGGTCAACTGCATTACATCAATAAGTGGGATATTTTAATTATTTAAACTCTAAATCTACTCAGACTAAAACTACATGTGTAACGGACACTACGTAGGAAACAGATCAACTTTCATAGTGTCTGCTGTGGAAGATTTACCCTCTCACACAATAAGTAACTTGTCCCATAATAACTTGCAGAGCTGCAATGAATAATTGATTCGTTGCCAACTATTACGTTAATCACCAACTATTCTCAAGTTCTAGCTTCTCAAATCTGACCATTTTATGAACCCAACAACTAATCGATTAATTAATTCAATAATTTCGATCGATCAATCGACGATCAAAATAATCGTTAGTTCTAGCCCTAAACAACAGACAAAGTTGAAAAGGATATCTTCCTTCTAGAATCATAAACCTAACACATTGGTTATGTAGCGTATTGTATTTTACTAGAACATAGCCCAGTAATCACAGCAGCAACAGCGTCTTCCTGCTTCTGGCTTTCTCTTTGCCCTCAGGACTGCCACACTGCGATCATGAAACATCACAAGAGCCTGTGGAGGACCGTCACAAAGTATTAACAGAGTCTACTGCCTCTCAATACAGTTGACTGCTATTAGGGCAAAGTGCCTTATGATGACTTGTTTATAAAAATAAAATCAGTGCGATATTTATTCTGAACACAAAAAAGCCTGAATCTTATAATTACTCTGATATTAATGCCTGTGGGTATGACCGTATGGCGGCTACAACATGCAAAACAACCAAATCTTGGTTTTCATTTATTCAAAGCTTGCCTCTTGTCAAAAGTGAGCAGATACTTTTTTTTAATGTCCGTAGAGATTTTAGGCTGCAATAATGAACTCTACTGGTGCAAAGTGAATCTAAATGTGTATTTGAATGTTTGTTACAGATCAATTTGAGATAGCTGCACACAAAAGACTGAAACAAACCCTCGTACTACAAGGTAAATTGGTAATTGTACACAATAATATAGTAAGACATTGTAATTATGCATTTTATATTCCAAGATGACATATTTTAATAAAAGAACTATATTCATGATAATGTCATAATTTTACTATTCTATATAAATGTTTTTTATTTGAGTTGCTGCCATTACACTAATGACTAAAGTTCATGAAACCTTTTTAAAGCGGAATATTGTGACAATCTATGACATTTATCACTGATGAATCCCATAATAGCTGTAAAAAAAAAAAAAAAAAAAATCACAAATTACTATTCTATGATGTTTCCAAGCTGCTTGCTGACAATAAGCCAAGAAGAAACATCTTGTTTTTGCTCACATCTACTCTGTTATATGCATCCAAACCCATTTAGAAGCTAAATCCACTTTGCCATGTACACTGAACACCAAACAGAGCGACTCGCATTCTGGCGCAACAGATGTGTCATAACTCAGTTAAAAGGTTACACATGCTGAACGATGATTCATAGATGAGAGGGCCGCAGCTGATGATGACGATGCCTTACGCATTACAGTATCTAGCCCCCTAGTGTTATCGCTGAAACATAAACCAGACATCAGTTACACTGACATTTTTACATTCCAATAATGACAGTACAGAGTCACAGATTTCCAACGTGGGGATTATGCTGGCGAGAAGCAGGCAGGCAGAAATCTGCTAACATGTTCCCAACAGAAAACTGCAGCGTTACTCCAGCGATTGTGAGGATCGAGTTCAAAATCGGAGCTGGCACATGAATGAAATGTGTGTGAGGCTTTATTAACGGGGCTCTCATGTCAGTAGGTTGGAATCGTGTCCGTCAATGTATCAAAAACATTGTTGCATCAGCTACTGAAGCGGTTGCACCACTGTTGCAGTGGGTTCTGAGGCTGTGAAGTTATAACCTTATCCATTCTCTATTATTGTCTTTCCTTAGTTTTATGTGCAGCACCTCGTGGCCTCTTAAATAATCCAAGAAAAGAAAAGGCTACACAGTGAGGTAAACAACGGCTGTATGACTCCTCATGCCTTCGCTGCCCAATTAAGGTGGAATTGCCTCTCAGGGTCCTCCCAGCAATGTTGACAAAATAATGCGTCTATTTGCAGTAGGAGGGCTTCGACTGCATCGCTTTCCCAATGATGCATTCAGATTAGCAAGAATACATTAGGTTGAAATCCACTAGAGTGTATATGGCTGGACTGTTATTAAACGCGAAGGCTTTAGATTTGTTTTGACTCAGTGATGGACAAACTGTCCAGCCACATAAATTGTGGCTCAGGTAATGAAGTCGGATCCCATTCACTGATTTCAATGAAAACAACAGGCAGTGAAGCTTTCTAATGACCAACCACTCTCATTGTTATAAAACATGTTAGTTATGCAGATGGGGCGACTGATTATACTTCTGATTATACTCAGAAGTGGATTCTGAAAATGTGAGGTAAAAGTGTTTTTTTGTCATTTACTGTCGTCATTGTATATGGACAAAATAAACCCTCGTATTAGACTTGATTAGACTTACTGACGTACTGATTTTCTCAACTAGCTTCTTAACATGAGTGACTGTATCCAACATAAACACACTACTTCATGTCAAAAGTGGAAATCAGTTTTGGTTTGTTCACATTTGCATTTTGTCATTGTGTCCAGGTTGATAGTAATTCAGGGATTGAAGCGAGAAAACAAAATCCTGAGTCCGATGTGTATGTATGAGCACAGCTATAGAACAATAAGCAAATACTGTGCATCGTGATGTACCCTCCTTTAATTTATATACACCTGCTACACAGTTCTTGGATGAGTCAAGATTTAATTTAAGTGGCCGTTGATCTATTTCACTGAAGAGGACAACATTTGGCACTCATCCTCCCTTTCCTCCCTCTTCCGTGATCTCTTAAACTTCAGAATTGGAGAGATTAAAATAAAAACAAAAAAAAACTGGTAGCAACAATTTCACTGAACTCTAAATGATTAATTAACATTAATGGTCTATAAATAAAAAAAATCCATGAAAGAAAAAAAAAATCTACCTAAAAAAAGATCTCAAAAATAGAATTGGCTGAGAAAGAAGCAATTATCACGATCACACTTTCACACTCATCACTGCAAGTTATGCTCTGGAGTTTATATTTACACTCTTTCACGTTGAAGCTGTTCACCGCAATTAAATTAATGAATATGCAGCATGGACAACAGTTTCTAAATTCAATTGACAAGTTTAGCTCATGTGATTCATAATTGTAGTCATTAATAAACTGCATCCTCTCCTACAGGGCAGGTAAATGAATAGTCTTTTTAAAACGTCATATGTTTACACCCTTGTTTGTTAATCCATAGACCTCCTTAACCCTTAATGAGCTTTGTAAGCTCTTTAGTGTAAAATAAGACTTGCATGCATCAAATGTGAAATGTGTGGCAGGTGAATAATATATATTTATGGTAAATAAGTTACTATGTGCACATAAATACATATAAATGTCCAAATATCTAAAGTTCCTATCAAATTCCATACTGAATACATATGGTGATGTAGAAAATCTAAACCTGTTTGTTCAAAAGGTAAAAGAAAAAATGGAAATGGGCCCAGCAAATATGATTTTCTGGGATAGAAAAACAATCAAACAATCATAAAAACTCAGTTGGGCCATGCTGTACATCAAAGCAGCCAGGACTAAGTAATGGGGTTACCTTTCCTCTTGAAGGCCGGGCTTATGAGCACCAGGGGGGTATTGACTTCTGGCTCCGAGGAGCCTCCGTGGCTGCCGGTCTCCGACATGCCGTGGTCTCCACACAGCACCAGCAGGTAGGGCAGCGATCCCTCGGCTTCCTGAATGAAGCAAACACAACAAGGTTAATGGACTCCCGCTGCATGAGCTCATCCAGGAGGGAGAGCCTCAAAGCTCTGAGATGTAAATAATTCAAGTCTGGCATTGATTGCGTCTCGCGTCAACGCTCATATAGGGGGGAAAAAAAAACAGCATCACCACATATATTTGATGTTATACAGGAGACATGTTATCGAGGCAGAAAGGAAGGTTTTAAATTATTGCTTTTGAAAAAGAAGTTACGACAAACACTTCCTGGCACAGTTTCACTCCAATTGCTAGGGTAGACTTTAAAAAAAAAAAAAAAAAACGACCGTTAACGGCAGCAAACACAGGATGAAACGTTTGTTGAGGCTGACAGAATTTGATCAAAGTTTCTTCCCTAAGTGATTCCCTTTCAACTAGACTCATGAGAGGCTGCCACCGACGGTGCGTTCAACAGGGATGCCTTCTGAGTAATGGCAGCGTGGGCTGATCTAAACACACGACTACAGATGTCAACAAAACAAGAGCCAAACCCGTACCACACATTATTAGACTCTTAAAAGACTCTTCAGTTTCAAAGTCATATTACACGCAAGGAGGAAAAAAAAAATCAAAGACTAAAGACTAAGTCTTCGTTTATTATTAAAGCCAGAACATTGTACTGCATCACACATCGATTAATGGACAGCCCTGAAAGACAGCAAAAAAGAAAACGGTTCCTAAATGACTCCCATAAATTCCGTTTGTGTTTTTGGGAGTTGAGTCAAAAAATGTTAGTTTCCAGTTAAGTTGACTTTATTCAAACTGACGTGGAAAAGGCCAGCGTCAGCAGAAATGTTTGTTGTTCAGCTGGGACCACGGTAATGAACAGATCATACTTTTTTTTGATGTTGTTCGATCGTGACATAAAGCGACAAACAAACACAATGGGAGAACACTGCAGGCTCCTGCTGCTGCAGACCTGTGCCATTGTGTTCAGCTGACCCATTATATTTGTTACTCACTCAGCACATAAGGACAGACCCTCTCTGTCCTAGATTGTACCTCTTGGATGCTTGTTATAAACGGTGCTGGACACACACAAGGGACCCAAAAATAAATAAAAAAACACCTCCTAGTCTGATACTAAACACCACTGAGCCTCACACTGAGTGGGCCTCTTTTCTGTTTAGGATAAGTCAGAATTTACTCATGTTTCAGGATGAAAGCGCTGAGTGAGCCTCTTCTGGGAGACTTTTTCCACACTTCATAGGAAACCTTTTTTTTTTTTTTAAATCAATACACACGCTACTATGTTGAATCAGATGGAAGCTCATGTTGTCCATGAGCGAACCAGAAAAATAACAGCTAAATGGAGTATTTTTACCCTGCACCTGCTACATTCAAGGGGATTTAGGTTTATTGACAACCCTCCAAGATGTTATAAAACACAACATATACAACGGTCTGTGTTAGGGAAACTGATAAAGTATGGTGATCAGAATTCAAATAAAAGTAGCTAAAAGCACAGATTCGTTTGTACACGATTAGGAATCTCTTTGAGCGGAATATTTAATGCTGTCTGTTCTGTTCCTGAACGGAAGTTTTGTGCATATGTGAGCTTGTTACTAAGATACATTAAGCAACAAGGAGGAAACTGGCAAAATGTCAAAAAAGACAACTGAATGTGCTGAATATGCGTCCTTCAAACCAGTAGGTCCAGTCGGACCATTATCAGGTAAAAGTTGTTTTGGTGGATCAACAGGGTGTTGATAAAAGGAGCACAGGGTTATGACAATGATGAGGATGATGAATGCATCAGGCCCCCACATATATCGGTGTAGATGTTCTGTATGCTGGCACCTATTTTAATGCTTTTTGGCATCTGAATGTTTTTGGCATTTGATTAATGTAGTAAAGCTCCACAGCTAAGGGAGTAGGCGTTTGTGCTGTGAAAAGGTGAAATGAGGATCGCTAATGAAAACCTGAAAGTCCCATTGTTAAGGGCGTCTATTGTGCACCCGAGTAGTGATGCGCGGAGATGATCAATGACATTTCACTGCTGTGCCTTGTGCGTAAACACACACAGCAGAGATATAGACCAACCTGGTGCACAGCTCTCTCATAATGTGGAGAAATAAGGCAAACCGTTTTAACATTTAAAGGCGAACGTTTGACTATGCACAACTAACACTCTCGATACCGACGCCGTCTTTGTGGTTTATCGTAATTACATATTTTACATATATCACATATTTGTAATGTAATCGTGACAGTTGACACACATCATAGATATCTGTAATTCAGTTTTGACTATAGGCATCATGAAAGTTAGAGATATCTCAAACACCATGCACGACGTTTCGCTATTTGTTTCTCTAAAAGTGTGGGTGTTTCAGCAACGTTATTCTGCCCAGTCAAAACTGTAATTCAAGATATCTGCAATTACATTCTGAAGAAGCAGAATCAAAGTTCCTGATATCTCCCATTTCATATACCTATTCAAAATTCAGTTTAAGATATCTATAATTTGATAATAGATATCTACAATGTCTATTATGTATTATATAGTCATAACTAGTCATAATTGCAGTTTGAGATCTACAACATCATTTCTCCTTAAAAGATATCTTGAACTGGATTTATGACTAGTCAGAATGAAATTATAGATATCAAACTGGAATTACTACTATTCATAATTCAGTTACAGATATCCGTAACATATCGATATATATAACGCCACATACATGAATGGGAAAAGTGACGTCATTTGTCCTAGGACGATTGTAATTGTGGATATATGAAATGACAATTGTGAATAGGAAGAATATGGATATGGAGAATGTGGATATCTCAAATGTTCTTTCTGACAAGGAAAAACTGAATTACAGATATCTGCAACACATGTGCAGATTGACTTTTTAAAAGATCAAATGCCTTGCCATAGGAGAAGCGACGTTGTTTCTGCTGCAGATATAATATACACAAACTATATGTATGTATTATTTCATCCACCTGCAAACCATCCGCTATTAAATCAGAATATACATTTTTATGCCCTGATCTGCCTGATCCATGGAATAACTGCACTGTGAGCATGATTGTTACAGCAGCCGCAGCTGCGTTACACATTCCTTTGTGCATTGCTTTGTGATAACAGTGTTATTTAGTTTTAACAGCTGACACCTAGGTGTTGTTCAATGTGTTCCAGAAAGAAATGGCTTAAACCGTTGAATGAGTTAGCGTCTATGGGGAACATTCAAATTCAAAATAGCACAGGGTGCCGAAAAACGTGAAGCATTTTTGTGTCGATCTGAGGTGTTAAATTGTGGAACAGTTGAGTTTAAAGAGACTGAATGCAGTTTCAAACAGGTACAAAAGGATTTTCACAGTAACCACATGTATACAGAAATTAATGTATATTATGTATATTTTTTTCTTATTTTTTATATGAATGTAATTTATATTTTGTGTTTTTATTGTATTTTATTATATTTATTATTTTATTGTGCAATAATCTACTACTATGCAATACATGTGCAATAATCTAACCTACTCTGTAGCGTATCTTATATATATATGGTGCATCTATCCTATATTGTGTGTGTGTTTTCCCACTTTTCCAATTTTCCCCACTGGGACAAATAAAGGATTATATATATATATATATATAAATTAAAATGAAATATATAATATAATGGCGTAAATGTATGCAACAATAAATCCATTCCATTTATCTCTTTCATGAAATAAATGGCTCAGATTATACGCTTGCTCTGCAGGTCAGGTTTACAGTGAACAGTGAAAGCAGCGGCTCAACCGTCAAATCTGAAACATCCTGAAGAGAAGATTGAGGCCGTGCACTCTCCATTAACACAAAAGTCTGACAGAGGTCTTAACGTTCGGCAGGTCCTGCTTTCCAATCACGTTTTAATGGAGAGTGTAGCATCTGTCCGCTCTGCAGGTAGAGCATGTCCCTGCCCCTAATATGAGCTTGCTGAAATAGGCTATTCGCGTCACATTACAAAAGGGAACTTTGAGGACTGTCGTTTGAATTCTACCCTGCTTTCCCCCCTCTCTGCCGTTCTGCAGAAGAGACTCATCCCTTTAGTACTTCAAGGTGCAGGAGCGAACAACACCGTGCATGTGATGAGATTACAACCTGACATGTTAAAAGCATGTCCCGATCAGAGAAAAACGTGTGTTTTGTGGAAGCTTCTATCATATCCTGCAGGCGCTCCCCCAGGGGCCGTGTCTATATTTAGGTGACACGGCTGACGTAGAAAACAGCCAAAGCTTTCATTTATGTCACTGAAACCTTTACAAAATGCATTTAATTCAAAGAACTCATTGGGAGTGCATATGATGCTGCCTCTGCCCACAGCGCAAAGTCGTCACCATGAGCCTGGTGAGACGGGATGTACAAGTTTAGCGATGTGGCGGAATGTTGCATCGACATTTCCAGAAATGCCCTTTACTGTATCTTTCGCAAAGAGAGTGCCAAGTTTACAAGGACATGCGCTTCTGCTCTCTTTGCCATTTCACAGACACAGAGGGAGGAGAAAGGAGGGGGATTGTAGGATTGTGTCGACATGACTTGACAATGTAAATACATGCCACAGAGCCAAAAAACAACGAGACAATACACAGACACACACACAAAAAAAGACAAAATGCATGCACAGCTGTCAGAGAGCACAGAAAAAACAAGGCAACAAGACCTGCACACTGATCACAGATAACAAATGCTTAACAGTTTATTAAATCTCTAGGCCTGCTGCAACTGATAACATAATAACTGCTAGAAAATAACACATTATCTGTGCAATTAAACCACCAGCATAAAACCTACTAATGCTAGGCAATTCCCCGATAACATCATCATCAACATCACTATATTAACCATTGATCATCACATAAAAGGACATTGACTATTTAATTCAGTTTTTATTACGACATATAATGACATTTACAACTATTAGAGTAACCTTTAAGACCTCCAAAACGGACAAAAGAGGTTTATTATACAGCTATTCAAAATTCAAAGTGTAATGCTGGGCTTAATGAATATCAATAAAGAGAAACAGATGTTGACAAGCACCAATTAAATTAAGCAGGCGCACAGCCACAGAGAGCAAATCAGTCCAATTAACCTGAAGTGAAAATCAGAAGCCACACCAGGATTTCCACTGTAGATAATTCTGAAAATGTTTTGAGAAGACACCCTCGTTTGAAGATATCTGCTTGTTGTGTTTGTATATTATTACAATCAATCAAATATAGTAACATGGTAATGTGACGATAATGTGATGCTAAACTCGAGAGTGTGATCATCTGACGCGTTTCAAATATTACGATCACATTATGTTGATATGTAGAGCCGCAACTAACAATTTCACATCGACAGTTACTGTGCTCAGTTTTGATGATCGATCTGTGCTGTGATGATTATTTGGTTAACTAGTGTTGTGTCTGTAGGAAGGGTGTATTCCAATAGAAAAGTGGAAGATTAAGAAGATATTTTTTAATGTTTGTCCAGATGAGGGTGTGTTGGACTGTTACGTAGTCTTAACAGAAATAAATGTACATTGGGTGGACATACATAGAGATAAGGAGAAACATGCAAATATAGTTATTGTAAGTTATGTTCGTGTTGATAAGCCAAGTAAAACCAGACTTACGATAAAACTCTTTGTATATTGTAACAACCTGAGCATGTTACTGTTATATGTGTTTATAAATAAATGAGTTTAGGTCCAGATTCTGTTCCGTTAGGTGATTTCCTGAGGGTCTGTAAACACGTCTTGGAGTAAGACCTGTGTTAGCATGAGAAATAAAGTAGCAGCTAAACTGGCAAATGTCTCAGCATGTGGTTTTTGAGAGACGTTACAATACTTTCGTTACGATGGCTGCATGATCGGTGCAGGAAGAAACGGGACAATGAAGCTTTGAATTGTAACTAAAGTGCTGGGAAGCAACATGAGGAGGAGCTGTGATATGGAGCTTTACATTGTAAAGGAAGTGCTGTTGCAGGATATGTAAATGTGGGATTTTAGCTTTTTTTTTTTACTTTACAGTAGTCAAGAGGAGACATGCAGCAAAGGAATGCTGTCTGGGACTTGAACCAGGATCTGGAGTTTAAGAAAAAGGCATTACACGGCACCGCTCTACCCCTACACCACCACAGCACACCTATTAAAAAAATGTAATAATAATGATGCTTTGAATACCTACCAAAAGAATTCCACAAAAAGGGTATACATCATCGTGCCATGTGCTAACTACATCTGAAAGCTGAGGCTGATCTGACAAACAGTCAGAGATACAAGAGCCACAGATACACAGATGATCCTTTCTTTATAGAGAGATCGATGAAATGTCAGGAAATAGTCTGTCAATATCTCACAATTAAGAAGCCGGGATGGAAAACATTTGTTATTTCGCATGAAATAGAAACTGAAAACATTGATGTGGTTATCCAAATAGTTGCCCATGATTGTTTGTCAACTAAATTAACAATTAAGCTGTTGGTGTGAAACGAGCAGTTCCCTATTTACACATCCAGCAGACACGGCGCAACAAGAACATTCATTTACACTTTCTGGCCACCTGACGACTGTAAATCCAAAATTCACTGTCTGTGAAGCTTCTTCTGGTCTCAACAACTCAGCAGGGAAATATCTGGCTCTTTAGCTGCTAAATGTTCCATGATAATCAACAACTAGTTGCTAACTTTGTCTGTCTGCAGCTTGACACTGGGCAGGTAGTGTGCATTGGGATAAAGGATGTTAATGATTAACTGTTTAATTGCGGTTAAGAATTTGACTAAAAAAAAAAAAAAATCAATTAACTGACAAACATATTTCATTTATCTTGGGCTCACATGCAATATGAAAAGGTTTATACAAGGTTATTCAACAATACTGCAATTGTCTAATGACTTGATAAAGAAAAAAAACAAACCTAATTGGGTTATAAAGAGTTTCATTGATTAAAAAAATCTGGAGTTGGGTGATAGATTTGTGGATTTATATCACTAAAAAACATCAATCGGTGCAGCTTCAGCCACTCTTACAATATAGATATTTGCTAAAGATTCCACGTCATAAAAAACTAATCTTAGAAAATAAATTAGGAAATTCTTAACAATGGAATATGCAGTGCGAGTTTAGAGATTAAGAAAATTACCTTGGGAATGAGGGCGCTGTGGATCTTCTTCAGGATGTCGTCCATCTCCAGGAGTTTGGGCTGGATGAGGGAACTGTGGGGTCCACTGATATGACCAATGTGGTCCAGGCCAAGGTAGTGGAGGATCAAAATGTCCCAGTCGTCTCTCTTCAGGGTGCTGTCCAAATGACGAGTCACGTTATTGTCCACCTGGATGGGACAGGAGCCGTTCAAGATTTATTGATGCACAGGAACAGAGATTTAGTGACGTACAGTATAGGATTTCAACTGGAAATCAATTCAGATTGATATTGTTGAAAATCCAGCTTGAATTAGGATTGATCTAAAATAAGCTCTACCCACTATTACCCATAGCTGTAACAGCGTCGGCTAATTGACTAATTATTATCAGGCAAATGTATTTTTTGCAGATATTCAACTACATCCCACAAATTCACAGGTCTGTAAAATCAGCACCAGAGATATTCTAAACAGTGTAAACAGGAACAGACTGCATACCACAGTGAATTTCTAGCAGTGACATACAGAGCTAATTGATGAGCCTTTTTTTATTATATGTGCGATCTCTGTTCGGCGCCTTATTGGTAGATCAGATGCCTTCATTCCTTTATAATGCAGATGGCCTTGTAGATAAACCAGATTTACATGTCAAGCACATTACACAGAATAGGCACACAGAACCACTCCCTAATCAATCATTACTACATTACACAAAGCATTTGCTGTATGGTTTTGGTTATGGTGCGTTTTACTACACTTTAAAGCATAACTGCAGTCTACATAAACGTGAGTAGTACAGTAGTTCAAGCTTATAACAAGTCATCATAAAACGCTTTAATGTATGATTTCAAATTTAATGGTTTATTGATATTAGCAGAAAACACATAACCTATATCTCTCATACTCAGGCGGTCGGACTCGTACGTACCTCCGTATAGTCAGACACGAAGAAGGAGGTCGTGCCATCGTACTCCATGAAGTGTTTGGGGAAAAGTCGAACCCAGGTGTCATCTCCGTAGAAGATGATCCTCTTCCCTGCTGTTTTGGCCTGCCAAATGAGGTTGTCTTCCAGCAGTGCAGGAGAATTTAGGTTCATTACCACATCAATGAAGCCGGGGATACTGCCAGTAGTGAGGGCCTGGGGAGGGATGTGTTTTTGTCATTGTCCTTTGAACAATAATTGTCTTTTAATGGTGTTACACAGCCTTACAGTTTCATCATGCTAATCTGGCTAATTAAGACTTGTGCTACAGTTTTGTATGCGTTATATAGTGTGGAAAAACTAAAATGTCTCAAATGAATCAATTGTCTTTTTAATCAGACGAGTCGCTACATTGATCCTGAACCAAAACGATTCCCACGTCCCTTAACTATTCGTGTCGCGTTAAATGAAAACCAAAAGCTTAATCAGGTAGGTAGATGATATTTAGGACGTAGCCGATGGTTTCTATGGATTTCATCATAGAGCCTGGAATAAAAAAAAACAACACGGCCTCCATTTGACTGACAAGGAAAACACAGCCTATTTGGTGAGTCAGGAGAGAACCCGGTGCGTCGTCGAGGGGGAAGTACAGAGGCTGTGTCTTCGTGCACTGAAGGAGACATTAGATTTCAGATGCTGGCAGGAACCTCTGTTATTTGAACCTCCTATGAGCCACCTGGAGCACAGCCTGAGGTCCTCTGGGACCTTCAAAAAAAAAAAAATCGAAAAATGTAAGCGAATATCGAAGTGGCCAGCCTTTATGGTCTGGAGTCAAGGCGAAACCTGCTCCGGGAGATGGGCTGGCAAATTCAAAGTTTTCTTTTAAATCACTTCTTAAAACATTGGATTATCCATTTTACTGTGAATGTATTTGTCCTCAAACAACCCTGTGCTTCGGTTCACATCTGGGCATTTAGTTCATCTTATTGGTTTTATATAGCAAGTGTTTTTTTGTGTGTGTTTGCAATAGAGAAAAACAGCATAAAGATGTTACACACCCACAGAAGAGATTAGAAAATCTTCAAGAACTGCCACAAGGCACAAACCTGTCACTTTTTGCTATCACATCTTCAATAAACCTCGACCCATCATGTTTCCATCAATGTGTGTCTTGACATGCAGGAACAAAGCCCTTGTCAGCCACTTTGACATTTGTGCCTCCCAGTTAAAAATGACATTCTAATAAACATGCGCTCCGACAGATAACGCCAGAAGCTTTCGTCAATTGATTTAAAGTACAGGTGCGTTATATATATTTTTTTAATTTTCCAACGGGAAAGTGAAGTTAACATTTTGGTCCTGTCATGTGAGTGATGTTCCCAAGCTCAATTATTTAACACTTCCTTTCTTGCCAATTTTTTTTTTTTTTTGCTACTGCCGGTGCAGATGTCTGTTTTTCAGGAAGAGATGGATGGTTCAACTTCAAAAGCCGTCTTCTCTCTCTGCCTGTTCAGTCTCGGCGAGGTTCCCGTTCTACTAATAGAGATAGTCTGGCTAATGAAGCCAGCGGTTCGAAGGGAAATGGGGGAACACTTTAAATGTGTGGACGATAATAAAACTGATACGGTTCAGCTCTCGGAGGGTAAAGAAAAATTCACACAAAAGTAAAAATCGTAAAATCTCTCCAGATGCTAAAAAAAAAAAAAACAACCATTGAGATGCTGCCTAAATGAATCAGTGACTCATCAACATACTAATTACTGGCCCACAGTATGTCTCCAGGCTTGGAATGTGCCACTGCTTAAATGCCAAATACAATATCAGTGGGGTACAGTATACAGACACTCTCTGGCTCAGTGATGAAAACTTGTAACGGAGCCAAAACACAGACGAAAAGAGGCTGTGACATGGAGCCTGGCAAACGATGTTCCTGCTTCCTTTCCAGTACTTATTCGACTATTGAAAACAAATCTTTGGCTCCATTACCGGATAATACCTATAGATGTAAAGCAGTGGACTGATTTTGAACTTGGTTTACGACCCAGGTAGATACTGGCCTTTCAGACACCTACAGTCTGTTGCAGCAATGAAGTTATTGTCCAAATCCAGCTCCTCAGTAATGTGTCTGGACTGCTGTGACAGTCTGAGTGTGGCTCAACTGGCCACGTGTCAGACCGGGGAAGAAAACCGGCTGCTTTTCTCATCCTGTTGTGTATTGGAAAGACCAATTACCCGCTGGAGTTTGCCTACTGTCCCGACCGATCGACGGAAAACACCGTGGCACGCATTCTCCGCACCGCTTTATCTAATCTGGACAAGAAAGGGGCTCCGTGGCGTTGTTGTTCATCGACTAGAGTCCAGCTTTGACACCGTAGTTCCCTCCAGCCTCATTCCTGGGATTAAAGACTTTAATATGCATGCGGATCCTTAGGCCCCAACTACACAAATCTAGACTTTTTTTAATCCACACACTTTTCTATTCAATTCGGCCTCTGAACCACACCGACACAGCACTTGTCCGTAGATTTGTCAAACCAGATAAGCAAGCGGAGAGATTCGAAAATATCAGATCGAGCAGATTAGCGTAGCGACCCCGATATGGATCTTTTTCAGATGAGGTCACAGACAAAGTGTTGGCTGCACTGTGTTTTTGAATCAATGCTCGTTGCGCTGCCCATGATCAAAACATTCTTTAAGCAGGTATATAAAACGTAGTTCATCGGCCACTACTGGCCTGGTATTGCAGGCTTTTAGTCCGATCGTATTCGTGTTGAGGTCTCCGTGTAACGCTATGTCTAGACATTATATATTCAATGTTTTTTTTTTCATGAAAAAAAAAAAAAAAATCAATAACCACTTACCCACTGACTACGATGTAATTAACACACTTTGAAAAAAGATAAGATGAAATCTACTTCATTAAATAAAAACTTAATAAAAATGTCTTTTTCGTCACAGCCTTTTTTAAAATTAAAATCAAGAAAGGGCCTTCACTGGATGCACATCTCCAGTGCTGCTGACAGGGGTGTGTGTGTGTGTGTGTGTGTGTGAGGGAGGAGCATCCTCCGCTGCTGTTGGTACTAAATGCTACTTTACTTACTACGTTACCTCATCACAAGAAGCTACTCTCTCTACTTCTGTTTCAACCTGCTGGGTTACACATTTTTATTAAAATTACCGTAATCACTTCAGAACATGTCCATGTGTGACACTGAACTAAACAAAGATTCCTAACAATAATTAACCTGCCTGGATTCACTTTGATTAACATTACTGTAAAAATGCTGCCTTAAACTTAAGACAGGCTGTTCACCTAAACTAGACTAAAAAATTAATTTTAGTCGACTAAAATGTAACTAAACAAAAAAAAGAATACATATTGACTAAATATGACTAAAACTAATAGCGTTTTTTGGCACAAGACCAAGACTAAAGCTAAATAGAAAAGGAGCTGACAAAAATAGCACTGCTGTGTAGGCTGACCAAATCAGCATGTGGAAGGAGATTTTTTTTTTTTTTTAACTGGCAGATGAAAATATCCGTTTAAAATAAAAAAATCTAGACTAGTGTGGTTGGGGCCTTAATTTCCTGACAGGCAGACCCCGGGTAGTGTGTTGTTGAAGCCACTTGGTCGTCATCGAGTTTTCTGATGACACGGCTGCGGCGGTCCGGGTCAGGGAGAGCAATGAACAGGCCGACCAGAAGGAAGTAGTGGACCTGACCCACTGGTGTCAGAGCAATAATCTATTTCTTGATGTCAGCAAGACTAAGTAGCTGATAGCAGCCTTTGGTAGAAGCAGGGAGGGAACAGCGCCCGGACTAATATCAATGGATCCTCAGTGGAGAGGGCGGACAGCTTCAGGTACCCCGGGTCCACATCAGCCAGGACCTGACCTGGGGGCTGCATGCTGACTCGGTGGTGATGAAGGCGAGGATGCTTGAGGACAGTCCAGGTGGATTTCAAATAAGTGGAAATATGGATTCCGTAATCTAAATATAGCTCACGTTTGTCATTATTGCTGCGAGTCGCAACGGGGATCTTGCTGACAAGTTTTCAGAAAGTTGGTTAAAGTAGTTTTCATGTCTCTAACCTCTTGAGACTGAAGGCTTTCATAGCAGGAGAAGGTTAGTTTAGTCTGTTTTGTGGTTTTATCTCATGCTCCGCTTGCTTCCTTGCTAACTTCATGTTATAATGGCACCTCTATGAATGCTAAATTACTGGTACTATGTTAGGAAGTGGACAATTCTTTAGATGTAACACACAAGGGACATTTGACTAGGATGTTCTTCAAATCCTTATGTTTCACAAATGTAAAGTAATGGGCGTGTGCCCATCTGGAGAATGCGCTCTCAGACGTTTTCTGCAGGTTCAAAAGTAGTGAAACATTTTTTGCACTGACATTTCACCGTTGCTGATCTTACGCTAATTTGAATGAAGAAAAAAAAAAACAAAAAAACAACCACACCATTCCTGGTTATAAACGCATTGTAATGCACGTTGCTGACATTTGTACCGAGTAAAATATTACCGATATTTTTCCTGCACATACATAAAGTTGCCTCACATTACTGCGTTATAGCAAAAATCAATCAAGCAGTAATTTATTACTTTTGTAACACGTTAGTCCCTGCACCGCTGAGGTCTTAGTTTCCTGCACCATTGAGAGCATCTTGACGGGGGAACGTCGCCGTCCGGTACGGAAAAGGCACCGAGTAGGACCGCGAGGCCCTGCAGGGAGTTGGTTTATTCAGCTGAACGCACAACAGGCGGTGCTCTACCCTGCCTTAAAGACCTTTACATCAGCCGCTGCAGGAATAAGGCTAATCATTAAGGATCCAAGAGCGCCTGGATAATGATCTTTCCTCCCTGCTGTGGTGAGGACCTGATTCACCAATTCAGCATCGAGAGGCTCAGGAAGTGTTTTTACCCTCAGGCCACTAGGATCCTGAATAAGGTCACTGCTTAAGACCCCCCCCCCCATATCATCATACTTATTAATTATTTGATCTATTTTTACTGCATAAATTGAAGGAACTGACAGGATTACGTTTCACAGTGATTGTACCTGACACGATTATATGTGACAAATAAAAATTTGATTGGCTGAAAACTTGACTGAACCTGACTGTGCACCTGAATAACACTTCACATTCAGCTGCGCCGTACATCTGCAGGAGGCTTATAACTTCGTTCGAGTCAGTAGTCGGAGTCCTGAGTCTAATGTGTGTGTAAATTAATGGCCATGCTGCTGAGAAATTGTGATTTAGGTTAGTTGGCTGTGTCATAGCAGTTAATTGGGTGCAATGCAGTGATAGTGGGCAGGAAGTGGCGGCTGGTGTGTACTGCCACCTACTGGCGTGCCGACGAATCTCAACGCCCGTGACAACAAACACTTTAACCTCAATACTTCTGCCGTTATTAAAGCTCCTCGGATGACTGTCACTCACAACCGCTATGCACAGGAACTAATTAACGCATGTATGGTTGCTTCAGGTGAAACAATGCCTCGTCTCGGGGCCGCGATGAGGCCGGATGCTTGTTTTTTTTTTTTTTTTTGTGATGCACCAGCTGCAGTGTGAGTTTCAGTGTGCCAAAAAATTCAGAAGATGTCTTGGGAATTCATTACAGCGGGCTCTCATGTGCAGTCTCTCAAAACATAATTCTCTGCAGTACGCCGGGAAATAATTACCACTCATCCCATATTTTATTTGGAGGTCTATCCAGCGTACACAGGTTTATGGACAGGTGAGGAAGTGTCATTTTTAATTTCGCCTCTCCTCCTTCTTGTCCGTATACTGTCATCTAACACAAACCCTTTCCACTTGAACTTCTTTATTATATGATTTTATTTAGAGTCGCCTCTTTTAATCAGTTTCACTCCATAATCTCCTGCCTTCTCGCTTCCCATCAACACGTCTTTCACATCTGGGGCTGGCGGTTTTGTTTCCCCCCCCCCCAAGATGCCTTGAAGCCTTTTCCCCTCCATTCACTGCATCTTTCTCTAAACCCGTTGGATTATGGAGAACATCTGTCTCCCACCTCAATCCCTCTCAGCTCATCCCTCCTCCGGATCACTGACCCGCTCCATTTCACAGCATCCGACGTCATCTTTTCATTCAGAGTTCATTCTGTTCAAGAAAGATTTCCTCCGTCCATTTACAGCTACACAAGTTTAGCTTGTCTCCTCTGACTTTTAATGTGCACACATCTACGATACTCAACATGCCGGTAACCTTTAAGATTAGTCACTTGGACACTTTTGTTATTCAAACTAGGAGCGTAAGATGGATATCATCAGATGTCGGAAGAACATCACTCCACTCCACCAAAAAATTAAAAGTTTGTGTTTTGTAAAATATATATTTTTTTTTTTAATTCAACTTGATGAGTTGGAATTTATTATTTTGTAATAAGTTTTCAGTCAAAATTGTCAATATTTGTTTGTTCCAACATGATTTTTCCAATAAATAAGATGGATTAAAGAAATACAATATAATGCATCATCAAATCAGCATTTGTCATTATTTTCCTCATATTTTATAGATCAAATTAATTCAGAAAATTATCCGCAGATCACTTGATGATGAAAGTAGTCGGTAGCTGAAGCCCTAAACTGTCACACGTTGAAGTTTGTGTCACTGAAAAGTTTTAACAATTAAAAGAAAAATGATTAATTATGTATTAACGCTTTGTGTTCTGATGGGATTTTATCATTGCTGTTGACATCCTATAGGCTAAATGATGATATGCAAAATCAAAAACTACCTACAGAGGAACTGATGATAAAACTGTAACTCCACTCCACACATCAGGTTTCAGGATGCCTTTTTTACTGCTGATGTTTCTCTAACAGCGTTTCTCTCTTCTCGTCCCGTCCATCCATCGTCTGTATTTGACACCGTGGAGCGACTCGTGCTCTTTGCCGCCCTCGCTGACCCGAGCGCTGCTGAGTCGGCAGTCCCAAAGCTCCCATACTACCTGTCTAGGCACATTCATCAGACGTCGCTGAGCAGCTTTCTGACCACGCTGTGTGTCTTCGGCGGCCGAGGCTCTCCAGGGTGGAGTTCTGGCTCCGGCCTTCTTTCATCTTTACAGCAGCTTGACGCTGTCAGCAAATCCCTGCTCCTCCCACCGCGGCTGAAGCATAAATACTGGCTTTTGTTCTGCCCTCTGACACTTAAACTCAGCGTTCTGTTTTACCTGACAGCTTCAGTTAGACGCCTCCCCACTGCCTCAACGTTGGACAGGTCTGAGCTGCTCATTCTTTATTTCCTGGAAAATTATCAACTTTGCAAAAACCTCCGGCACGCTACTTCTTCACGCGGCCGACTGTCATGAAACGCAAACGAGTTGACTAATCCCTGCTGGCTCCGCTCCCAAAATACTCTCACGAGCGTGACACACCATCCAAATGTGATAACTTGTTTTCGCCCTTTCCGAATTCTGCCATGACACCCTATTTTCAGTTACAAGCTGATAACATCGCAGCTATATCAGAAAGTTTCTCGCGTTTTTCTTTTTGCATTTGTGGGCCCGCAGGAACACTGCCAGGGCGTTTACTGGCTCTAATCCAAGCATGTCTTATTCTGGCTGCATCTAACAAATAACAACATTATTGATTTTACAGTATGTGTCATGTTTTAGAAAATAGCTTCGAATGCAGATCAAATGTCCCCTTACATAGAGGAGAGGGATGTGGGAAACCAATTGATTGGTTTGTCTAAAACCTGAAGATACTAAATGCAACTCTTGATAAAAGCAGCAAAGATTAATCCATTATTAAATTTGTTGTCAATTATTATGCAACATATGTGACCAATCTTTTCAGCACTAGTTTCAAATACCAATAACTGATTAAAAGCTTCCAACACATTTTTAGGGTAGTTTCTTTTTTGGCATAATTAAGTGAGTATATTTCTGGTAATATTTAGATTTATTCATGGCAATCTAGAGTTTATTCCATTTCAGATAAAAAAAGGGGTGAAATAACAAATCAAGTGTCTTGCAGTCAGGCACTGAACAGCACTAGCAGAGGTTTGAGCTTGAATAAAACAATGATGTCTTCAACCTTAAATCTGACAGAGGTCCCTCTCAATGATCAAGTCCCAATATCTTGAAAAGTTAAAGTTGCATCAAAAACCCTTTTTCATAATTATCCTCTCAAGGCAGTGATGTATGACACATGCCTGTATGATTTATAATCAAAGAGCTGTGATCATTTAGAAACCGCCCTAATATCTGCTTCTGACATGCAGCTTCAGAGCCGAGTTAACATGGTAGTCAATGGCAAAGTTAGCACTTTGTGCACTTATGAAAAAGGTGAGTCCTATTTCAATGTAAGTAACATTGTTGGAGAGATAACACTGTCTACCTTCTGATGTATACATTATTTTTGGTGGAGTAGAAGCTGTGGGAGTAAGATGATAAGGTGTTCAAGATTTTTTAATAATAATGTCTAAGCCTGAATCCATAGTGTGTGATGTCGTCTCATAGATTTTCAGTTGGCGACGTTACTATGGCAACTCAGATGCAGTTCAACAGGAGCCAATAATAGCTGCTACAACGCTAAAACAATCGGTGTGTGTGAACTTAATGAATTCATCATTGGTCATTTCTACACCCTCCTACAATTTAACCAGAAGCAGCCCAGTAGTTTTTTCCTGGAATCCTATTGACAAACATACAGCACCAAGAGTCATACATTCTTGGTGAAGATAATAATAATGTTACACTGCAAACGCATTTTACCACAAATGACTGTATATCTCATTATATTCAACAAATTTATAAACATTTATCCTGTAGCAGTTCTTCTTACCAAGAATATATTTTACATATTTTTGTTGTATATTTCTGCTTCATACATTAAGGACTAATACATTTTGTGTATATTTCCTTGTGAGTCTGATACTGACTCTAGCATATGGTCGGACCATGGATCCGATATTATTCTATATATTAATAAAGGTCCCATGTCATGCAAATAGCCAATCATTTTTTAAAACTCTATATAAGGTCTAGAGGTCATATAAAAACCGTCTCATGTACCAAACAAGAATGCAGACTGCCTGGATTTAGAAACTTTGCTATTTCACAGCTCGTTTATACTTCCATGACTTTGTGATGTCATATAGTCGCTCTCTCCTCCCCCCCTAGAGTCACAACATCTTTTTTTTTTCATTTTCCAATCAAAAACCAACCAATCCGAAGAGGGACTCATGAATATTAATGAGGTAGACCAAAAGCAAACTGTGCCTTCTGGAGCTCCAAAGAGGTGCTCCAGAGCTCTACAAAACTACAAGGAGTTGAATTTTTGTAATTTAAACTGCATATTGTGTTAACTTGACTTCAAACTTCAGGGAAGTAAAAATGTAAAATCTTTTTACTTCAGCATTTTTTTTACTATCTGAAGTTGTGTCATACACTAGAGTAGGGCTGCTCATTATGGAATTATTTAATTATGGGTTAATCAAATGATTATTGTTTAGTTACATAAAGCATTTATTTAGCATAAATGACTTTGTGCTTTTGTTTGAGATATCAAACATATTTGAAGTGTTGCCACGTGGATTTTATCTTAAAGGAAATCTCACAAGGTAAATCAGTGGTTTTAGTGTTTTAACTTATATTTTGAATCAGTAATATTATTTTATTTTGATTTTTTACTCGCTCGTTTTATTTCAGAAATCGCGTAAAGAAAACTAATACAATTCTAAAATCGTCGATTATAAGAGTTTGGATTTCAATTTGAGTGTGATTTAATTAATGGTACAGCTTTACACTAGAGGTGTCATATATATTTAGTTGTTAGTGGCAATGATCTCAAGTATAAGTTTATAGCACATTAATAATTATTCATTTTTAAATAATGGACGTTAACAGCTTTGTTATTGTCTCATACCACCATAAATTTTCTGTGTTAAACACCGTCGCTTCATAATGTTTTCGGACCGATTTCATTAATTCTGTAATGTTCATCCTATTCTTATCTTATTGTATCTCTTAAAGCACTTTGAGCTGGTCTCCATGTATGAAAGTCATTATATTAATTTATTATATATATACACATTGATGTGTGGGCCAGGCTTGATACCTCAGGACGCCGTATCTCACCTTGATCCTGGGCATGGTGACTGTGGGGGGTCTGGCTTTAGCCACGAAGCTGAGCGCCGGGCCTCTCTCCACCAGGTGTCTGGTGTAGGGCATGAAGCTGCGACCGCTGGGTCCCAACACGAAGTCCTCCCGCAGGGCGTCCACCAACATGACCACGACCCTGTTAAAGAGGGGATGGGGGAGTCGGGAGGAGTTGGGGGAGCCCCCTGGAACACAAGCAGGTGTTTAATCATCTGTCAGCAAACGGAACGGGAGCCATGAGGACGCTGTGGACTCACCTGCTAGAGGCTCCGACGGCAGGTCGGACAGCTTGCTCTTGGACGGGAGGGAAGACTTGACAGGGACAGGGAAAAACCCTCGGAGGAAGAGGCCGATCCCGATAACGTCCAATATTAAAATGAACGAGGCGAAAACAGAAGAGCGCACTTTCATTTTGCGGGTTTACGGGACAACTTTGAGGAGCGAATAAGTTAGTGAAAGTAGTCGCTACCGCAGCTAGCACCCGACACAAACATCCCCAAATAAATGAGAATATAGAAAGCCATAACATGCCATTTTAGGTGGACGAACTGTCAACCGCATTACAAAGGCACAATGTTTTACTGTCTGCGTGATGTGAATGTATAGCCACTGTTAAAAAATACAATATTAACACTAGTTAGCGATGTAGCTAGTCATATCAACTTCCGCGTTGATGCCCAGCGAACTACGGATAGAACGTAGAGTCAAACATAACCAAAACGCTTTTTCTCCTCACAATAGTGTGATTACACAGCCCCTCCACGCACATTTTAAGATGTATATGAAGTACTTAATGAATAAAAATAGCATCCGTAATGTTGTTTCCACCAACACAAGTTCAACCTCTAAAATCGCATCCGTCCATTGATAAGGTAGCTCCTTGTGGCATTACTTTCAGTAAGGGGATTTATATCAATGACAGAAAAATATATTTGACTATGTAATTAGCTGCCCTAAAAAATATCAGTCCAACAGTAGCCTACAAATGACTGTAAAATAATTTATTCTCCCGATGGAGCCATGCATATATTTAAAACAGGTCCTTTTAATCTTAGACAGTTTGACATATTATAGCAGGCAAAGCCCAGATGTAATTAATTGCATTAACGATCTTTCACAAGAATTGATTACAGGGACTGAGAAATCTTCGGTGTTATTAGTGACACCTGTGATTTTCCTGCAGTGACAGGTCAAAATCTCAGCTGTGAAACTGACAAAATATCCTAAACCTAATGCGCGGATCAAGATAGATAGCAATTAGTCCATAAATCAGGTTTGCTTTAATTTGCCAAGTACAAAGGGCAGCACATTTCATTCAGCACCTGCCATCGCTGCACCGGAGACAAATGGACTGTCTAGAGTTGTGTATGATTTAAAGCTGACATTTATGCGACTTGAGGCTGATTGGAAATTATCTCAGGATGGAATCCTTTCACATCAGTTTGAGCCTCTGCTGCCATCTACTGGGAACATCACATAAAAGACAATGTTGGAGTAAATCCTGGATGTGTATATTAACAATAATGTGATATTTCTGTGCATATTAACTATTCTCTATCACTCCTTTTGGAGTTTAGGGATCAGAGTCCTTAACCTAACAAGAAAAGTAATTTAGTGTCCTATTTACAGCCAGCAAAATATTTGCCATTTGCACTTAAAAAATTATTTAACTGACACAGACATGACTCAAATCAAACAATATGTGGACCAGCACAAGCAGAATTGTTATTAGAGCATCACTGCAGATAAAAAAAAACATGTTTTTTAATGTGTTAACACAGAATCTTAAAACTGCTTTCCTGGCAAATTATCTGCTTAATGTCAGAGACAAAGGAAGCGTTGATGCATATTATTAAAATCAGCACAATTACTGCAGCACTGATGGCCACTTTATTCAGAGAGCCTTTCAATGACAAAGAGCCTGTTGAATATAATAATGATATTATATAATAATCTATTCACAGTGTTGAATTTATTAGTCTTTCCTTTTCAGGACATTAATGAAGGCATCTTTGGGAATGTCCACGTTGCCGATGCGTCTCATCTTCTTTTTGCCCTCTGCCTGTTTCTTTAGCAGCTTCATCTTCCGCGTTATGTCACCTCCGTACTGTCATGCCAGAAATTAATAAAAATAAATAGAGTTTAGTGGGAATTCAGATGCTCTGTGGTGTATAGATACTTTTTAGATGTAAAGTTTGAAGAGGGAAAAGAGTAATACTTACACATTTTGCAAGAACATTTTTTCTGTACGCCTTTATTCTGAAAGAGCCACATATTGTCATGTCACATATTTATACTGAATAAGCAGCCATTTTTGACAAATTCATTTATTTAGTGCATGTCGTATATAAAGACAATTCAAAGTGCTTCTCTTGTTTTATCACATTCTTGCAAAGCCTTTAGCTTAGCGAATATCTTGTACTTACGTCTCTCTTGCGATGATTTTACTTCCGATCGCTGCCTGCACAGCGATCTCAAAGAGCTGCCGTGGTATGGAATCTTGGAGTCGCTCACACATGGATTTCCCTGCAGTGAATGCACGGTCTCTGCAATGAAAACACACCTATCAGACAACTCTGAAACCACTACTGGCTGAGTGGTGTGTCTTTTGTCAAGTCAACTGTACTGTAACATTAAAGTAGGGCTGGATTTGGACTTGTTATTCCTTGTGACTTGATTTTTCAAACAACACAACAAGCTATAAAACACAACAATGCTTTATAAACTACATCAGATGATGACATGTTGGCAAACTGTTTTTACACATTGGAGTTTTTTTCCCAGCCTCCTGACGAATCTAATGTTGCGCTCCAGTTGAACTCAGAAATAAGAATTCTAAAGTTCCGAGTCGGAAATTTCAACTGACACACCCCTGAAGTCGTATTTCTGACTTGAACATTTTGGCGAACCTAACCAACACCGGGTTCAAAATCCAAGATGGCTGCTATATGCATAAACAGTGTAAAAGCTGCAGTAATAAACTGTTTTTATTTCTGTCTCATTGAATCAGTCAAACACAAAGTACTGTAGATGTGTTTCTACAGTGTTTGTACACGCTAAATGCTACATGATGCATTGTTATTAACCAGTATTGAAAATAAAGTTTAATTAAGAAAAGAATTGTTATTTCCTAAATTTATACAGGTGTGATGTCATTTTCAGCACAGACTTCTGAAGATACTGGAACACAGCATAAGTTCAATATTCACTTCTATCACTCCCCAGAACTAACATTGAAATTATAGACTGTAAAACCAAACTAATAAGTGTAAAGGTGCTAACATGCTTCTATAGAGCTGAGGGAGGATGTAGAGTTTCTGTATAAATAATTGAGTTTTGATCGCGATTTCAATTTGATCTCCAAACTCATATAATCGAGTTGAAACGATTTTTGATATTTTTCTTTACGGAAGTTCTGAAAGAGACACCCATGTGCAACACATCCCCACAGCACAGGACTGAGCTTGCATGAGAGAGCGAGTGAAACAGCTGAGAAAAAAAAGGGTCGAAAAAGTTCTCTAATATTCTCTCTTATATCGGGATTTGCTATAAGGTGATATCTGCGACTCTTGCCAACACAACAAATCTGTTTAATCCATTTAAGCCCTGATTTTTTTCAGTGTTCTAATGCATATAATTATAACAGTTACTCATCAGAATCATCTTATGTATCTGTTTTTTTTTTTTCATTTTAAACCCTGGTATTAGAAAACGATTTTATTTTCTATTTGCACAAATATGCCCATGAACAAACAAACGTATTTCATGTACAAAATGATAGTATTTTTTTTGAGGGGGGATATTCTTTAATTATTAAATAGATATATCCATGTCAGGATTGAAAATCATAATTTAAATATTATTACTCTTTTTGGGGAGGGTTTGTCTTCTTCATGTTCTCAGGAGGAAGGAGCAGGAAGTTGATGACGTCATGTGAAAGGAAGCAGTAAAAAAATAATATTTTTTAATTTTTTTTTGCTTAAAACCCTTTGTCTAAGTTGTCTACGATTATGTCATTAAAAAAAAGGTCTGAATTTGATTTTTTCATTTTAAGTATAACATAATCATAGATTTAAAGGCTTATACACTTAAATGGGTTAACCATCTCAAAGAAGAGCACAAACTCACTCTACTACTACTACTGAATAAATGCATTGTGCAGTAGAAAACATAGTCATGATTTAGATATTGAGCAAAATAATCGTGATAAAGATTTCTTCCATAATGGAGCAGCCTCTGATCACCCTGGCTCTGCCTTCCAAATTATGTCCAAAGAGCAGCAGAATGACCAGAATCATGACCTTTAATTACCACAACCCCCTTCAAACTGACCGGTGTCAAATTTCAAACCAGAACAGAATGGAATGGATCCCTATAAATACTGTCAAAATCACACCAGGGCCGTTTGCCCATGTTAGCTTCATGTCTGAAGGACAGTGAAGGGACATATTTTACTCTCATTAACTGATAGAACAACACGCTACCACCAGGTGTCCGGTTTTAATTCCTGCCGGTGTCCACGCCTGCTGTCAGGGTTAAACTCCTTCCCATCAAACTGACCAGTCCCCATATCATGAGCTTTGGTCGTTCTCTTCAACATATCCTGCTCTGTGATTGGTGCGTCTCCTTCCAAGAACAACGGGCTGAAGCCACTCTTGGCTCGCCTCCAAGGCACACAGTATAAATGGTCGGAGAGTAGCCGCCGATGGCGAAGCGTAACACCCTTCGATTACCCAGGCCCATACAGCGGCTTCTGTAAGCACATTAAATACATATCTGCCATGCGTCATCACTTTTGTGAAGTTACTCTATTGTCCTTGTCACAAATGAAATGAAGTCCTTGTCCGGGTGCGTAAAGTCATCGTAATAGATTATTTTACCACCGGCTGCCAAGAGGCCATTTTTTAATGTATTCCTGGATGTTGAATATATTTCAAGCTCCATAGGCTCAGAAGAATGAGTTATAGAGGACTGTGTAACCTTGAAATGATGTTAACTTGTTTAAAAAAAAAAAGAAATTCTGCAAATTATTAGCAAAAGTAATAATTTAGTAGTGGGAGACGTTGCTGTCACGTAACAAGTCTCTGGACTAATTATCCAAACAAAGAAACCAAAAATAAAACCACTCAATCACATTTAATTTACAGCAACTCAACTGTTATTTGAAACGCACCTGTGCACTATGGTGGTGAGTTCCTCCACAGGACGTCCATTCAGGAGAATATCCATCTTTATCAAATCAGCAGTCTGGTAGCCCGCATTCTCATAGTCAAAACTACGGATGTGAAGCAGTGAAGAGACACGGTATTTAATTTAGGATTTCCCTCCGCCACCGTTAAATCTAAGAGAACATGAATGTTTTCCTTTTACTAGACTCAATGTGAAGATGAGCTTTTTGGCAAACCTTATTTCAAAGGGCCCTGTTACATAAAAAAACAACACTTTTTCAGTGTTTGTGTGTAAATATTTAGGTGTCTGGTGTTGCTGCTAACACACAAACTGTGAAATAAGACCACCCACTCATTCTGTTGTTTTCTGGCTTCCTCTGTGGTGTTGCTGAAAGCTGGATGAACACAAGCCATTTAGAAATGGCTCCTGTTGTGATGTCACAACAGGGGTAGAAGCTACTTAGGTGTGGTGCTAGGGGATCTGCCCCCCCCCCCAAAAAAAATATATTAAATTGTGAACATTTTGAAAAAAAGGGCCCCTTTAATATGCGATATATATAACAAAGCTGCGAAAAATGAATGTCCACCAACTTTACCTGGCATATCCAGACGACAGCGACTTGAGGAGGTCATAGAAGTCCACGACAATTTCATTCAAAGGGAAGAGATACTTCAGCATGACTCGCTCGTCATCTATGTACACCATGTTTTGCTGGATGCCTCTGCGAGTCTTTAAGAACACACGCAGAAGGTTAGATGCAAATAAACAATGAATTGAAATGGACAGAGATTCTAGAACATCTGAAGATACACTTAGGTGCGCTTCTGTTATGTGGAAAAAAAAAAAGCCTGACCATGTAAAGTTGTAATGTAATATGGAAAAAATAGACAATGCACTATAATATCTCCTGTCAAACTCTGGCTTGAAATTCAGAGTTTTCAGAGGCAGCATCCTCTAAACATAATGTATACAAGCATATTCAAATGTGCCATATTGTAAAAAGAGAAATCTTTATGATTTTTTAATTATAAGGGTAGGTCTTATATGAATATGAATGTTTCAAAACACTCAATCCAGAGAGAATCTTGCGAGAGGAGATGAAAAATGATGTTTTTTCCATATAAAACAACAAATATATCTTGTTCGGGAACAAAACTTCAAATAAAATCTAGGAAACGTGAACAATATGAAACCTTTTATATGTACTGCACGTGGTGTAGAAAGCACATTCATAATGTCTTCATGTTCACATAAATACAAGTAAGCAGAGGATATGAATGCTGATAGTGCAGGGAAATCAAGTCGGTTATATAAGAGCCCACATGGCAGCCACAATCCCAAATACGTAACACACAGGATGATGACAATAGCAGACGGACAGATACAGTTAGTGATGCTGGACAATACGATTGAGGACATCTGTCCCTTCATTTCTATTTTCTCCTCAACTGCCGAACATGTTGTTGAAATGAATCAGTCATTATTGTGATATGAGAGACAGACTTACCAAGCAGAGCGTCATAATCTTGCCAATATAAGTGTCTGGGGTGAGGATGGTCCCTATCACCACCGGCTCCAAATACTCAGACACAACCGACCTGTCAGGGAACTGAGTCGGGTTCACGATGGTGATGTTTTCACTGCCATGCTCCTGTAACCAGAAACCAGGCTTAGTACTAGATACTTAGTAGGAGACCTAAAGGTCCCATAGTGGAGAAAGTGACATTTTATTGTCTTTACGATTATAAGGAGGTCTCTTAAAGTGGGGTCCAGGGACCCCCAGGGGCCCTTAAGGAGGGGCCAAAGGGTCCCCAGAAAAAAAGAGAATCATATATTTTTACTATAATTCCATCCATAAGTAAAACAATAACAGAATGCAAGGGCTATCGGATTTAAATAAATAAATAAATAAAATAAAATAAATGCTTTTATCCAATTAACATATTTCCTATTATTTGTGTATTTGTGTGTGAATTAATTTAATTTAATTTTTTTTCCCATTTTATATACTCAGGTGGAAAATTCTGAGGAATTAAATGGTGGGATGAATATATAAATAAATAAATACATTTAAAAATCAATTATTTCAAATGGAAAAATCAAAGAAATGTAGCGACACTACACTATTAAATCAATTTAAAGTAAATAGGAAATTAAATAAATATGTGCATTTACCATTTACTGTCATATTCATTTATGAACTGAGTCATTCCTTTATTTCTTTTCAGGCAGTTTCATAATTTTGGCCGTGTGTTTGCTGCTCTTTCTGTTATAAAACAAGCAAAACTCTCATCACGTGGGGTCCGTGGCCCAGTTTTTGTGAGTTTAAGTGTCTTTGACATGTAAGCACTGGTCGAGGTGTTATATAAATATGATCACATGTTTCAAAATGTTCAATCCACAGAGAAATGCACATAGTCTGTGTTCAACTGAGCCTTAAAAAAAAAGAGCCATCGGGCGGAGGAGAGGCTCGTTAATAACAAGATCGGCACAAAACGACCTGTTCTTTCGAGAGCTTCAGAAAGAAGCTCGAGAGAGGAGACGTAAAATGATGCCGAGATGATTTCTGCTACTTAA
Source organism: Lepturacanthus savala (assembly GCA_030544235.1). Taxonomy (NCBI): domain Eukaryota; kingdom Metazoa; phylum Chordata; class Actinopteri; order Scombriformes; family Trichiuridae; genus Lepturacanthus; species Lepturacanthus savala. Next base: position 18,621,864 of record CM060464.1, read on the forward strand.
AATCACAAATATATCATTAGAGATAGCAGCACTTCAAGTAAAACCCAGACAAGAGTGTACAGTATAGGACCTTTAACTGAGAAATAATATACATCTTAATGATCTGTCATAAAATGACGATCCAAATTGTTCCGACAGGCGCTGCCAGGAGCTGGGGTGAGGAAATGTTGTTTCCAAGGAAACTCAACTTACGTTCATCGAGCACCGGAATTGGCTGCGATTTTGCCTTTGCAACAGAACGTTTCGATTGTCATTCCACAGGGAAGCCCGCCAGCGATGCCAGAGAACCTCCATTTATCATCAATTTCTGTGGAAACTTGCTTTTTTTTTTTTTTTTTTCCAGCTGAAATTACAGCGTGAGCCCCGCTGACCGTGAAAATATACAAGCATTAAAAAAATGTCTCTTACCTTGATGAGTTTGGCTGAAGAGAGGACGGCCTTGTAGGGCACGGTGGGTGCCGTTACAATAACACTGGCATTGTATTCCTGCTCCAGCCTCTGATTGAACACTTCCATATGAAGAAGCCCCAGGAAGCCAAGTCTGCAATCACAAGTGATACTCAACACTTTTAATTACAAAGAGCCTGTTTGGAAGGAGTTCAACAGTGAGCGAGACTCATTTCTCCTCCGGTGCAATCTCATACTTCCACTCAACATGAATAACTGCCACTAATAAAAGAAAATTTACATCAGCCCGAGTCATAATGTGACCTGCGACTCTTACTTGGCTCCCTGCTCTGGCAGCGTATACGTCATTGTCCAAAGAAAGTTGTTTTTTCTCCCATTTATCATGGTGCCAAATGAAATAACATGCACTGCAGCGCCCTTTTAATTTGGTCCCTTTTAGGGGAAAAAAAAAGAGAGAGAGAGAGAAAAGGCCACTGATCTGCAACAGGAAAGTTAGTTGTAAAACATTTTAAACTCCTGAAGGATGGGGAGGGGGCTGGTTGTGCTGCTCTGTGTGTTTTTTTCCATTTGTTGATACGGTGTATGCTCCTCTGGTTAAAAATTCTAATCTAAAGCAGCGTTCCTGACCTCCAGCCCGCTCCCAGGGCCAGACTGCTGTCTCTCTGCACCGTGACGCTCGAGTCGTTCAGGGTCAGCCGCTCAATGGCGCTGCGAAGGCCCTGGTATTCTGACTGGTCCATCGGATACAAGCCTGGAGGACAGAAAGGAAAAAAAAGGCAGAATGCGCATCAACAATCAGCAAATAAACTCTCTCATTTATGTGGAGAGCAGCGACTGCACTTACTGTACCAGCACTGAACGGCTTTTATGTTCAACTACATGTTCAGTAATGCTGGAATATTCAACACTGGATGTTCTGTCGTGTGCCACTGCTGACAAAGAATACTATATTCTCAGTTATAATTACAGATTTTCCTATTTGCCAATATTCAACTGGATTTTTTTCTTCTTTTTAAATGTACAGTCCAAAGTTCCGCCGCCATCTATTTACAAAGTTGTAGATCACAATTGTCCCTTTTGGGTTACTGTAGAACAGTGGACCACTCTCCCTCTCTGGGGGGGGGGGCAGAAAAAAAGGAGAATCATTTATTTTCATTATAATTCCATCCATAAGTAAAACAAAAAACAAATGCCTTTATTTAATATCCCATTAACATATTTATTTCTATGTTGTTCCAGGGGTTACAGACAGGTGTCATGCAGCAGACAGAGAGGGGCTGCTGATCAAAGGGCTTTTTGTTTGACTCGTCAACAATAAAAATGTCTTGCTAAAACTTTCATCTTCATTTTTCTCCACTGAGAATTGCCTGGATGCTGATTGATCCCTTTGCAAAGAAATAAACTGTCAGCCAGCACTCTGTATTTATTTATTCAATATTGAAGTATTATAAAAAAAAAAAAACTTCAATAACACCTATTATTTGTTTATTATTTTCACTTTGCACACAAATTAATTTAATTTCAAATTTAATTTCCATTTTTATATACTGAAGTGGAACTTAAGGAGAGAAATAAAGGGGGATAGATATATAAATAAATAAAATATGTTTAAAAATATACATACATATTACATACATATAAAAAACATGTTTTTGGACTGTGGGAGGAAGCCAAAGAACCTGGAGAGAACCCACTCAGAATCATTCCTTCATGATTTGTGTTTCCTACACTTTCTTTTATAAAACTGATAAATTGTAAATCCTATAAGACGGCTCTGTGCTCTGGTACACAGTGACCTCCATGTAGACAAAAAAAAGCTCAATCTACGGTAAGAAAAACACATGAATTCTTATTTCGATTGAATTATACACCAATTACAACATACTTATGAATATTATATCTCGAGGCCATTCCTCACAAGCCTATTCTACTAGATGCCGCTAAATCACACTGCCCCTTTAAGAGCAAGATATTAAAACATATCTCACAGCAAAGGAGAACAGTCCTTACCAGCAAAGACCATGGCTTTGGCCGGTTTAAACCCTGCAAGAGGCTCCACCGGCTGCTCCAGGAGGTGCAGCGTGTCACCGATCTGAGCCTCCTTCACCTCCTTCATGCCGGCTATGATGTAGCCCACCTGGCCAGCAAACCTACAAACAGACAGACAATTATCATTATTATTAACAATGTTTGGACAAATTCTGGTATTTATTTACTGTGTAGATCAGTGCTTATAACAAAGACGCTGCACTGCACTCCAGGGTGTGGTTATCCCTATTGCTTGTACACTGCACTCCACACTGCAGACAAACAGAATGTCACAATCTCATTTAAACCATGTATATATTTTACATATATGTACTGAAAATATCTATTATTGTCATAATCAAAGACTACTCAATTTAATCTAAATCAACTGTTATTATATTTAAAAATGTCAACATTTGCTGAGACATACGTTAGAGAAACTCTTCACAATATTATGGCTGCAAACAGAGAAAGTTTGGCGTTTTTTCAAAATAAAAGACTTCCTCTTTTGTCAATTTAAGAATTAACTGTTTCAACTCGAAGTTACTTCTAGAATATGTTCATGTGGTATGGTTTGGTCTAAAAAGAGATTCATCAGCTTCATGAACAAGCATCAAACTGTTCCACTAATCTACAAAGATGCTAAATAAACAATCAGGCAACCACTGAAATAAGGTGAAATGGACACCTTCAATAAATAACCTCCTAAGTTAATAGGTTACAAAAAAGAAAATGATTATAGCGTTAATGACTTTTTCTCAATTAATCATTTGGTCGTTGAATTATCATTAAAAAATGAAACTGCCAATCAAACTTTCTAAAAGCCACCATCAAATCCAAAGATATTTAGTTGATTATTGTGGCATTTTTGATTAAAATTAAACAATTAATTAGACATCAAAATAGTTGCAGAAAATGTATCTGTGGATTTCGGATCAACTGTTTCTCATCGGTGTTATTGGACAGGGTAGCAAACAGGAGAAAAGACGAGAGGTGATGGCGGGTGCGGCGTACAGCTTCTGTGTAGGATGCTCCTCCGGCCGCAGCAGCCCCAGCTCGTTGACCTCGTAGGTTTTGCCCAGATGCGCCGACACGATCTTGTCCCCTTTTCTGACCTGACCTCCAAACACCGCGATGTTGGCCACCACTCCTCTGTAGTGGTTGAAATTGGAGTCAAACACCAGGGCTTTGAACGGGTCGTCGACGCTCGCCGCAGGCCTGACGATACAAGAGCAAAGACAGGGAAAAAAAGAAGAAAGTTTAACATTTAAAACATTCCTGTGTGAGAAATAGGACGGAGTGCGCCTCCTTACGATGGAATTCTGTCCACGATCGCTCGGAGAACGTCTTCAACGTTGGTTCCGAGTTTAGCCGAAATCTGAAAAATATGAGAAAATAAAGACACGTCGTTCAGAAATATCTAAATAAATAGAAAAACCTGGATTTATGCGCTTATATGAAACCTTTATGTAGTTTATCTGCACATATATGCTGCATATACACAGCATATACGCACATATATGATAATATGTATCGATACAGGTGCTGGTCATATAATTAGATTTTAGTAATTCCATTCAAAATTCAAATTCATTCATTACACAGATTATTACACAGCTATGGAAAAAAATAAGAGACCACTGCAAAATTATTCGTTTTTCTGATTTTACTACTCAAAATAACAAATAAGTTTTTAGACGTCAAACAATGCAAAGAAACAACATCAAATTCATTTTAAAGCAACATAATGCTAATGTTTACATTTAAGAAGAGTTCAGAAATCAATATTCTAGTTCAATAACCCTTATTTTTAATTAATTTTTAATCTTTGTACAGGTTTCACCTCATCAGTACCTTTTTAAGCAGAATGAGGTTTGTATGTGTTGGAATTCAACAGATGCTGGAATAAGATGGCTATAATACATGTAGAGATGCTGATTTTTGATGATTATAACTGATAACTAATGAAAATCCCAAATTCTGTATCTCATAAAATTGGAATATTACTTAAGACTGATCATTCATCGTTCACCTTAACTCACCCTGATGCATTCCTCACGCGGAATATCAAACGCCTTTTCAATCTGGACCTCCACCCTCTCTGGATCAGCGTTTTTCAGATCGATCTGAAGGAGAAAAATGTCAGGATAAAATGACGTGACTGAAAAAAAATCATGCATGTGATGAAGTGGAACGCTGGCAGGTGTGAGTGTACCTTGTTGATGACGGGGATGATCGCCAGCTGAGCTTCGAAAGCCAGGTAGAAGTTCGCCACCGTCTGCGCCTGAACCCCCTTCACAAAAACGTCAAGTAACAATTAACAACGGCAGCGTGTGAGGACACGTTTCACACAGGCAGCCGGAGTCCTGGATTTTGTACCTGGTTGGCGTCGACGATCAACAGCACACCTTGGCACGCAGAAATCGACCGAGACACTTCGTAACTGAAGTCAACGTGACCCTAGAGAGGAGAGAAACAAAAGGTGAAGAAACGGTTGAGACACATGGATGAGGAACATGAACAAACCCTCCCAGAAAGAGTCATATTATTTAGATTATTATGACTTTCATGACATGTATACAGTGGGGGAAATAAGTATTTGATCCCCTGCTGAATTTGTAAGTTTGCCCACTTCCATAGAAATGATCAGACTCGAGTTTTTATGGTTGTTTACTGGTTATGGGTATAGACAGAATATCAATTGAAAATGCATAAAAAACACACAATCTAAAAGTTATAAATTGTTATGTATTTTATTAAGGGAAATAAGTATTTGATCCCCAATAACTCACTTAGAATTCAGGCTCCTACAGATTGGCTGGTGCGCATGTGGCACACAGCGGTGCTCAGTCAACTAATTACCAATACTCCTGATCTTAACTCGTCATGTATATAAAGCACACCTGCTCTAAGAATCAGTTTCTTACATTCCAACTTCTACAGCACCATAGGCAAGACCAAAGAGCTGTCAAAAGATGTCAGGGACAAGATTGTAGACCTGCACAAGCCTGGTATAGGTTACAAAACCATCAGCAAAAGGCTTGGTGAGAAGGTGACAACTATTGGTGCCATTATTTGCAAGTGGAAGACCCATAAAAGGACCATCAACTGTCCTCGGTCTGGAGCTCCCCGCAAAATCTCACCTCATGGAGTGAGGATGATGATGAGAAAGGTGAGGGAGCAGCCTAAAACAACACGGCAGGAGCTTGTTAATGATCTGGAAGCAGTTGGGACCTCCGTCACCAAGAAAACAGTTGGCAACACACTGCGCCGTTATGGATTGAACTCTTGCAGTGCCCGCAAGGTCCCCCTGCTCAAGAAGGCACATGTACAGGCCCGCCTTAAGTTTGCCAGTGAACATCTAAATGACTCAGAGAAGGCTTGGGAGAAAGTGCTGTGGTCTGACGAAACCAAAGTTGAGCTATTTGGCATTAACTCGACCCGCCATGTTTGGAGGATGAAAAAACGTGAGTATGAGCCAAAGAACACCATACCCACGGTTAAGCATGGAGGTGGAAACATCATGTTTTGGGGCTGTTTTTCAGCAAAGGGTACAGGGCAACTTCACCGCATTATGGGACCAATGAATGCAGCCATGTACTGTAACATCTTGGACAAAAACCTTCTTTCCTCAGCAAGAACACTGAAGATGCCTCGTGGGTGGGTTTTCCAACATGACAATGACCCAAAACATACTGCCAGGACAACAAAGGAGTGGCTCAAGAAGAAGCATATTAAGGTCATGGAGTGGCCTAGTCAGTCTCCAGACCTTAACCTGATCGAAAACCTGTGGAGGGAGCTGAAGCTCAGAGTTTCCAAGAGGCAGCCAAGAAACTTGAAGGATTTAGAGACTGTCTGTAAAGATGAATGGGCCAAAATCCCTCCTGCACTGTGTGCAAACCTGGTGACCAACTACAAGAAATGTCTCATCGCTGTGCTTGCCAACAAAGGTTTCTCTACAAAGTACTGACTTGTGTTGTGCTTGGGGATCAAATACTTATTTCCCTTAATAAAATACATAACAATTTATAACTTTTAGATTGTGTGTTTTTTATGCATTTTCGACTGATATTCTGTCTATACCCATAACCAGTAAACAACCATAAAAACCAGAGTCTGATCATTTCTATGGAAGTGGGCAAACTTACAAATTCAGCAGGGGATCAAATACTTATTTCCCCCACTGTATTATTATTATTATTATTATTATTAGTATTTAATCATTCAGGTATCTAGAATAATCCTCCAAAAAGAATCTTGTACACGGGATAAACAGGTTTTTGTTTATAGGAATATTTGTGCAAACGGCAACTATAATAGCTATTAAAATGCTATTTTCTGCAAAGAAAAGGCTACAAAATGGGAAAAAAAATTGATACGTAACATGATTGTTAGTGACTTAAATGATAATAATAATAATTATATGCATGAAATCTTTGAAAAAATCTGGTCTATCTGGTCTGGTCTATAATGGTATACATGTTATAATGGTATAAATGTTATAATGGTATAATGTTACAATGGTATAAATGTTATAATGATATAATGTTATAATGGTATAAATGTTATAATGGTATAATGTTATAATGGTATAAATGTTATAATGGTATAATGTTATAATGGTATAATGTTATAATGGTATAAATGTTATAATGGTATAATGTTATAATGGTATAAATGTTATAATGGTATAAATGTTATAATGGTATAAATGTTATAATGGTATAAAGTTATAATGGTATAAATGTTATAATGGTATAAATGTTATAATGGTATAAATGTTATAATGGTATAAATGTTATAATGGTATAATGTTATAATGGTATAAATGTTATAATGGTATAAATGTTATAATGGTATAATGTTATAATGGTATAAATGTTATAATGGTATAAATGTTATAATGGTATAATGGTATAATGGTATAAATGTTATAATGGTATAATGTTATAATGGTATAAATGTTATAATGGTATAATGTTATAATGGTATAAATGTTATAATGGTATAATGTTATAATGGTATAAATGTTATAATGGTATAAATGTTATAATGGTATAAATGTTATAATGGTATAATGTTATAATGGTATAAATGTTATAATGGTATAATTGTATAATGGTATAAATGTTATAATGGTATAAATGTTATAATGGTATAAATGTTATAATGGTATAATGTTATAATGGTATAAATGTTATAATGGTATAAATGTTATAATGGTATAAATGTTATAATGGTATAAATGTTATAATGGTATAATGGTATAATGGTATAAATGTTATAATGGTATAATGTTATAATGGTATAAATGTTATAATGGTATAATGTTATAATGGTATAAATGTTATAATGGTATAAATGTTATAATGGTATAAATGTTATAATGGTATAATGTTATAATGGTATAAATGTTATAATGGTATAAATGTTATAATGGTATAAATGTTATAATGGTATAATGTTATAATGGTATAAATGTTATAATGGTATAATGTTATAATGGTATAAATGTTATAATGGTATAAATGTTATAATGGTATAATGTTATAATGGTATAAATGTTATAATGGTATAATGTTATAATGGTATAAATGTTATAATGGTATAAATGTTATAATGGTATAAATGTTATAATGGTATAATGTTATAATGGTATAAATGTTATAATGGTATAATGTTATAATGGTATTAATGTTATAATGGTATAAATGTTATAATGGTATAAATGTTATAATGGTATAAATGTTATAATGGTATAATGTTATAATGGTATAAATGTTATAATGGTATAATGTTATAATGGTATAAATGTTATAATGGTATAAATGTTATAATGGCATAAATGTTATAATGGTATAATGTTATAATGGTATAATGTTATAATGGTATAATGTTATAATGGTATAAATGTTATATGGTATAAATGTTATAATGGTATAATGTTATAATGGTATAAATGTTATAATGGTATAAATGTTATAATGGTATAATGGTATAATGGTATAAATGTTATAATGGTATAATGTTATAATGGTATAAATGTTATAATGGTATAATGTTATAATGGTATAAATGTTATAATGGTATAATGTTATAATGGTATAAATGCTATAATGGTATAAATGTTATAATGGTATAAATGTTATAATGGTATAAATGTTATAATGGTATAATGTTATAATGGTATAATGTTATAATGGTATAAATGTTATAATGGTATAAATGTTATAATGGTATAATGTTATAATGGTATAAATGTTATAATGGTATAATGTTATAATGGTATAATGTTATAATGGTATAAATGTTATATGGTATAAATGTTATAATGGTATAAATGTTATAATGGTATAAATGTTATAATAGTATAAATGTTATAATGGTATAATGTTATAATGGTATAATGTTATAATGGTATAAATGTTATAATGGTATAAATGTTATAATGGTATAATGTTATAATGGTATAATGTTATAATGGTATAAATGTTATAATGGTATAAATGTTATAATGGTATAAATGTTATAGTGGTATAAATGTTATAATGGTATAAATGTTATAATGGTATAATGTTATAATGGTATAAATGTTATAATGGTATAAATGCTATAATGGTATAAATGTTATAATGGTATAAATGCTATAATGGTATAATGTTATAATGGTATAATGTTATAATGGTATAAATGTTATAATGGTATAATGTTATAATGGTATTAATGTTATAATGGTATAAATGTTATAATGGTATAAATGTTATAATGGTATAAATGTTATAATGGTATAAATGTTATAATGGTATGATGTTATAATGGTATAATGTTATAATGGTATAAATGTTATAATGGTATAAATGTTATAATGGTATAATGTTATAATGGTATAAATGTTATAATGGTATAAATGTTATAATGGTATAAATGTTATAATGGTATAATGTTATAATGGTATAAATGTTATAATGGTATAATGTTATAATGGTATTAATGTTATAATGGTATAAATGTTATAATGGTATAAATGTTATAATGGTATAAATGTTATAATGGTATAATGTTATAATGGTATAAATGTTATAATGGTATAATGTTATAATGGTATAAATGTTATAATGGTATAAATGTTATAATGGCATAAATGTTATAATGGTATAATGTTATAATGGTATAAATGTTATAATGGTATAATGTTATAATGGTATAAATGTTATAATGGTATAAATGTTATAATGGTATAATGTTATAATGGTATAATGTTATAATGGTATAAATGTTATATGGTATAAATGTTATAATGGTATAATGTTATAATGGTATAAATGTTATAATGGTATAAATGTTATAATGGTATAATGGTATAATGGTATAAATGTTATAATGGTATAATGTTATAATGGTATAAATGTTATAATGGTATAATGTTATAATGGTATAAATGTTATAATGGTATAATGTTATAATGGTATAAATGCTATAATGGTATAAATGTTATAATGGTATAAATGTTATAATGGTATAAATGTTATAATGGTATAATGTTATAATGGTATAATGTTATAATGGTATAAATGTTATAATGGTATAAATGTTATAATGGTATAAATGTTATAATGGTATAATGTTATAATGGTATAAATGTTATAATGGTATAATGTTATAATGGTATAATGTTATAATGGTATAAATGTTATATGGTATAAATGTTATAATGGTATAAATGTTATAATGGTATAAATGTTATAATAGTATAAATGTTATAATGGTATAATGTTATAATGGTATAATGTTATAATGGTATAAATGTTATAATGGTATAAATGTTATAATGGTATAATGTTATAATGGTATAATGTTATAATGGTATAAATGTTATAATGGTATAAATGTTATAATGGTATAAATGTTATAGTGGTATAAATGTTATAATGGTATAAATGTTATAATGGTATAATGTTATAATGGTATAAATGTTATAATGGTATAAATGCTATAATGGTATAAATGTTATAATGGTATAAATGCTATAATGGTATAATGTTATAATGGTATAATGTTATAATGGTATAAATGTTATAATGGTATAATGTTATAATGGTATTAATGTTATAATGGTATAAATGTTATAATGGTATAAATGTTATAATGGTATAAATGTTATAATGGTATAAATGTTATAATGGTATGATGTTATAATGGTATAATGTTATAATGGTATAAATGTTATAATGGTATAAATGTTATAATGGTATAATGTTATAATGGTATAAATGTTATAATGGTATAATGTTATAATGGTATAAATGTTATAATGGTATAATGTTATAATGGTATAAATGTTATAATGGTATAAATGTTATAATGGTATAATGTTATAATGGTATAAATGTTATAATGGTATAATGTTATAATGGTATAAATGTTATAATGGTATAAATGTTATAATGGTATAATGTTATAATGGTATAAATGGCGTGGTGCAGGACGTGTGGGCGTACCGGTGTGTCGATGAGGTTCAGCAGGTACTGCTGACCCTGGTGGCTGTAGAACAGCGAGGCGGTCTGGGCCTTCACTGTGATCCCTCTCTCTCGCTCCACCTGCAGCTTGTCCAGCACCTGTTTGTTCTTCTCCGTCTTCGCTATGGCGCCTGTTTGTCAAATATTATACGGTTTATTCAGTGAGGACCATGTTTGAACTTTAGCTTGACCCAATCGGTGACACTGTGCGTGTGTGTGTGTCTGGCAGAGAAAGATACACAGGCAAGCATGCAATTCTAATGTACTACATTATCCAGCTGTAGTAGAATCATTCAGATAAAAAAACTGTTAAGATGAGAGACAGTTTTGGTTGACTCTGTAAACCTGTTCTCAATCAAAACATGAGAAATGAAGAAATCCAGCACGGTCAATCCTGTACCTGTCATCTCCAGCAGCCTGTCAGCTAAAGTACTTTTTCCATGGTCAATGTGAGCGATGATGCAAAAGTTCCTGATTCTGTCCACAGGAAACTTGGCCAGGTCGACGGTTTCCTTCATCACAAGAGAAAAAACCAAACCAAACCGTGTTACTGCGACTCGGTTGTTAACATCTGTTTCAGAGAAAAGTAGAGGACCAGAAATTTTAGCTTTATAGATGTTTATTTTTTTGTAAATCATTTACTTCTGTATTTTTTTGCACATATTTAATTGCAGTCCTCATAAATATGTATGTATATAAGTATGAATGTATATATGTGTGCATGTATAAATTTATCCTTGCATATTTTATTTCTTATACATATTTTATATATATTCAATATCTTACTTATAGCTTATATGATACTCTTTTAATATATGCATATAATTCATAATAATGTATATAACAATGTACAGAATAGATCAAATGTATTTATTTCTATTTTTCCAATAATTCTGTGTGCAATAATCTACTCACCTACCTCAGGCCAATAACCATGTAGCAATAACAAAGGTGTGTGTAGGCAATTACTTTTATTTATTCTTATTTGTTATTTATTTTCTCTATGTTCGTCTTGGTATTAAGAGTGTTTTTTTGTTTGTTTGTTTGTTTTTTACATATTACTCTTCTGTTTGTGTGCCTATAGTTTTTTAACAGTGCTGTATGCGACATGTTGGAACTATCTAATCTAAGGAGGAATCTAATCTAATCTATATATCAGTGAGAAAAGAAGGCAAAAAAGAAGTTAACTGTGAGACAAAGCAGCCTTTGACAGAGGGAGTGATGATGCTTAGATATGAGGAGAGTGTTAGTAGATGATAGTAATAATAATTAGTTTAAATGAATATAATTTATAGATATGAGGAGAGTGTTAGTAGATGATAGTAATAATAATTAGTTTAAATGAATATAATTTATAGATATGAGGAGAGTGTTAGTAGATGATAGTAATGATAATTAGTTTAAATGAATATAACTTATATGATATGAAGAGAGTGTTAATAGATGGTGATAATAATAATGAGTTGAGGTGTTTTCAGACATGCCTCGTACCTTGTGTGTGTGTGTGCTCATCCTGTTGAAGCTGCAGCAGACAGCAGGCAGCAGTCTGTTCATCCGGCGATGTCTCAACACAGAGAAACTCGTGTTATTCCAATTCTGGATTTTCCTTCTGTACATTCTGAACTGTAAAACGTGCCTTAAAACAGGCGCCTCACAGCAGCGCGTGACCAGAGAAAACGACATGTTGTCACAGGTCAGTCACAGCATGATGGGGAGGAATAAGTCTCTAAGTGAGTAAAAACCCACGAATATTTAAATAAATAGTCCTGTTTTAATAACAACAACATTAACTCCGGTACATGGTAGTCCAGGGAGCTGACATGTTGGGTGATAGTTCATCGGCACTGACTTCTGGGAAATGTTGTTGATTTCTTTCGAAGCAAAGCTAATGAAAATGATACAAGATAAAGTCCTGTAGTAACTTCCGTGTTCGTTTATGCCCGCGACACACTGTAAACGCTTTAAGTCGAAACATATTTCGTTAATTTACTCTTACACATGTAGTCTGTATTGTATCTAAAATATAGCGTGATGCTAACGAGCTAGGCAACGCTAACAGCATTGCTGTACGCAGCTGAAACCACAGATATCTATAGAACATATCTATAAATATCTGGCCAATGAGCCGGCGTCCCCGCCACGGCCGCCATCTTGTGTCGGTCCACTTACGCTTTCCCATGGTGGATAAACTATTTAAATAACCATAACTTACTCAATTTTCAACAGATTTACTTGGTTTATTATAAACGCCATTAATGTAGTCTTGACACTAGAAACAAGAAATACTCATAATTACGAATACAAATGAAATTTCATATAAGAGCAATAATATGCAGATAGATGTGATAGCTGCGTGTTTTAGACACGATCACAATAGAATAACCTTCATTGCAGAAATACCATGAAGTGAAATCGCTATATTATGATGAATTACACTGCAATGGCAATTAAATGGAAAACTGTAATTTAAAAATATTCACCATCTTGTATCATAGCTGTGCTAATAACATGTGGAACAAACCAAACCGTTTGAAAATGTGTACAAAAAATAATTCAGCGAGTTATTTTATAGTACTATAAAATAAAAATAATATATATAATATTTTAGTCTGTGCAGATCTTTCACGTTATTGCGGTTAGAGAAGCAGATTTATTTATTTATTTATTTACAGCCGGAGCTGGACCGTCACAATATGGCCGCCGCTGGCGGTTAAATTGTGATGCGAACGATGAAATGCAGGCGAATGATGAATTTTATGCTGCGTTCAGGCGATGTCAGAATAATACGAAAAATGTGTTTCCATATTTTCCAATAAATACTATACATAATATGTCTTGACGGCATCCATCAGAAATAATGTTGTTACTTTGATACATTAACATATTTTTTTTTGAAAAGTGATATTTATCTTGGTGGCCCAATTGACCTTAACCCCCAAAGCTAAAATGGGCAACATGTTTTTTAGCTAAAATGAAAATCACTGGAAACGTGTTAACATGTTTAGTTTAAAGACTAAGAGAAATAAAATACAGCATATCTTCTTTGAAGCGTCAATGATTTTGTCACTTCCTGAATTGTGAAATAGGATTATCCGAAGAGCATGTGAATGCAGCTAAAAGTTGAAGATTGATTGATGATTGGAAGTCATGATATATATTATTGGTTGAAACTGGTTGGTTCAAGCGAACATATACATCATATTTTATTTTTCTTCCTTTGGCATAAATAGGTTTAAATGCTTTCATCATTTCTTCTACAAATATTATATAAGTGATTGGATTGGATTAACAGAATAATAAAGAATTTTCAAAAAGAATTAAATGATTGAAAACGTCAAAAGGGGATAACTATCTTGTCAATTCTCATCTTTGGAACTACTTTGACAACCGGAAGTCCCGCCTCCTGTCAGGTGAAGGATATAAATGGATGTCAGTTGCTATGACAACGAAGCACAAGAATAGATGAGTCCTTCTTCTTTGTACAACCACAGATAATAAGCCTCTATTAACCCCAGTTTCTGTCTGTCATGTAACCTTCTTTTTTCTCTCATTTGACACTTTTTCTCTCTGAGGATTACGCTCCAGTTACATTTTTTTAACATAATATAAAACCCACAGATCTGTTCTGAACACACATTTTACACATTAACAAAAATAACCTTTAAAATCTTTATTTAGCATGTTCATCAGTATATAAGCATTTAATAAATGGTATATAACATACTATAATGTACTTATACATGTTAATGTTAATGAAAAACAATCTCACGCTGTACAAAAAAATAAAAAAGCATCTACATCAATGTTGCTGTTAATCAGTCACATAGAAAAAAGACTGATAAACGCTCACAAAAACAAAAAAATCCACCTGTCCAAGATGCAGGAGGTGTCACCTCAGGTATCTCTTTATTACAGAGCTCCTGTTTCAATAGCTGTTTTCCTTAAATTATGCTAAAATATGAACCCTTTTATATCGTTTTGTCAAAGGAAGTTTCCAAATATAGACTACAGCTCTTTCCTATGTGCACCTTTTAGACATTTCTACTTGTCAAAGCAGGAAAGGTGCAGCTGAGACTAACTAAGTGAGAGCTCTGCTCCATTAAACAGTCTCATTTAGCCAATAGAAAGCTGTCAGGTAATGCCATTTATTACACCCATGCTTCTGTTCCTGTATGTCATGTCACATAGTGCAGAAAGGTCTTTTAGTTACGAGAATGGGCATTAAACAGTTACTATGCTGAACTAGTGTTTGTTTTTTTATATGCTTATTTCTTACATTATATTTAGCTTGATAAACAAGATTAAATATGGGGCAAAATTGTTCTATTGTTGGCATTTTCCAAGTGTATTATAAATACAGGCTACACAGTAACTTTGGGCATCAACATATTGTTGGAATCATTAAATCCATGCAGCTGCATCATTTCTCCTGGTGTAGCCTACAGGTTCCCTGTAACTTTAATCACTGAGGTTTATGAATTATGATCTATTGAGGGAACTGGAACTTCTATTCCTGTGGCTGTTGACAGTAGTTTTTTACAGCAGTGCACAGGCATTTCCTGCATCAGTGCGACCAAATAAACTTCATTTAGACCAAAAGCCTTTGAGTCCACATCAAACCAGTGCGGCTTGAAGACTTTCTTTCAGAAGTTGTCCGTGGCCTCCTCTCGGAGCGCTGCAATCTGACATCCTGGGTTAATTTTTACAAGATCTTCAATTATGAAGATTTCCTGACATGTGAGCAGCTCTGCTATGCCGTCTACTGTAGATCCCTCACATCCATCAGTATTGATTTCTGTCAGCCCGGGAGCGTTTGGGCGGGCGAACGGGGGTCGGCTGTGGATGGAGGAGAGAGAACTCGGCGAGGAGAAGACCTCACGCTGGAGTCTGAGCAGCGTGCCGTGAGTAGCGGAGGGATCGGGCCTCAGAAATGAAACTTGAGCGAGCTGTGCATCACAGCTCAGAGCCACGGGGCTTTCTGAGGGTTTAACACGCTCATAATGACCGGCCCTGGCAGCAGTGGAGCATTCGCTGATCGGATCCTCCTCTGCTGCCTCTAGGAGACGATGGAGCTGCCTCAGTGATGGGCCCAGGATTGTGAATTGTACAGTAGTTCTATAAAGTTAAGCAGTGATATTATCCATTAAACCTCATTGCCATTAATATTCTTTAGTCCAGTTAGCTAAATAAATAGACCTAAACAATATATGTGAAAAGTACTGGTGGAGGTGAAGGTGCAAAGTCAACAGGAACGATTACTTACTTGATGGGAATATAAGATAGAGACAACATCGTCTCCTCCTGGAGAACTTCCTGTCCACCTCCACTTCAGGTGTCAGGTGATAATTCTACTTCATGGACAAACTTGAACTTTTCAACACAATGCACCACAATACAACACCACTACACATTAAGACCTCAATAATAAACAGGAACTAGACTGAATTAGATGACACAGGTTTTCCTAAACAGTGAGGTACGACTGGATTAAGGCTAACCTGAGAAAGAATTTAGACATTTTATATGAAAGTTATGTAAAGATCTGTCTCCTTATGAGTAAATGACGTAGTAACAATACTAACACACAGATTGAAGTTGGTGAAATGATCCTAATCATTGTTGGGTTTTTGTGTTTCATGAAAGGAGTTGAGACTATTGAATAGTTTATGTATTTTCATGTTTTCTCGGGTCTTTGTTATACAACTGATAATTCTAAACCAGACGGTGATTATTACACCACCTGAGCATATTGGTGCATTCAATAGATGTTGGCATCTATGGAAGCTGCTGCTGTACAGAAATGTCATAATATCTTATATCTTATCATGTAGAACTGTGGTTCATAAACCTCTTCACATCAATGACCCCTAAACTGAAACATCTGATATGATTTTGTCCCAGCGTCTCCATCTGATGATAGTTTTGCTTTTATAAAATTACAGAAAGTGTAAGTCGATGAAGAAAATAGTCACATGTTCTGTTATTTTGTAATTTATGGATGGAATTATAGTTCAAATAAATTATTCCCCTTTAAAATAAATGATTCCAGGGAGGCCTTCAGGGGGAACCCCCTGGAACCCCCTCAAGGCCCCTCGGGGGTCCCTAGACCCAACTTTGAGAACCTCTGCTATAGGAAGCTTAGTTTTTTTCATCTGTGAAATGTTCCACTCAAAATCTAAGGAATCAAAACAGTTTGTCTGTATTATGAGTTTATATAAAAGTGTGAATATCTCCTAATATATCATCAATCAATCAATATTAGAGTCCATTGGTCTCTGCTGCAAAAACATGGCACATAGCAGATATAAAGAATTGAGATGATATGTGTTTTATTAGAAATTGTGCACTAAACCAAGCATCCACCTCATGAACAATCATTTTATCTGGAATGTTTAAGATTCTTAAGATCAGACTAAGATCAGGATGTCGGAGAAAAACTTGAATGAAAAATTAAAGTATATTTGACAACCGTAATTTGTAATAAATAAATAAAATAAAATGCTAGATTCCTACTTCATGCAAAGTGTGACTGAACAATTGAAATCAAAGTTAAAATGTTGATGAGGAGAAAAAATAAACAACGTAGTAAATAACCACGTGTCTACTGACATGGGGCTGACCATGATCCAAAGGCAGAGATTATGACTGTAGCAACGTTATCTCTCTCTCTCTCTCTCTCTCTCTCTCTATATATATATATATATATATATATATATATATATTGGCTATATGTTTTTCCAATTGTGTTTCAATAAAGAAGCACCTACCTTCCTGCAATAACTGTAATATCACATCATAAAGTATAATCGCTGGTTGTTCTGTTGCTTATGGAATCGTATTAAAAGGCAACACATATGGCTTTGGAGTTGGTCCAGTTTTAGCGGAAACAACAGTCAGTCAGTATGGAAATATGGGATGAGCTTCCAAAAATCTATGTTGAGGCGACGGGACACAATAAATATGTAGCAACAAAAATATATCTGATTCATGTATATCAATATCAGCCAAATCTATGTTTACTATCCTACTATCCGATAAGAAGCAGTGATATAAACATATTAAACAGGTACTGATGCATTTTCACTGTGTTTTGTCAGGATTTACAAAAATGTAAACTTTAGTATTCCTGAAGCCGTATTAATGTTTTTTTTTCCAGTGAATGAAATGAAGGTGCTACTAAAAGGATAAAACAAGCTGAAAATAACCCAGTCACTACTTTTTGTAGCGTTTTAGCTCTTTGTTCGACCGTATAAATACAGATTTACTGTTTTAGCTCATTCATGAACTTGATTTCAGCTTAAAAAAACAAGATTGTACACATGCCCAGCACCAAATATTAAACTCAAAAAGGGAAGAAACCTGAAGAAGCTCAAACAGCTAATATCTAAAGTCCAAGATATTTTAGTCAGGAGCAGTCACAGCTAAACAGGAGGATTAATATCGGTCTTATATTTGTAAGTTGGCCAGGAACATGACTCCAAATGGATGATAATGTGATGTTCACGTGTTGTTTTGATCATTTTTGGGAGCCCCATATCAATAGTCACACATAATAAAACAACTTCTGCACTGTAAGAATATCATACAAGTGTGTTTTTGCACTGGCTTGGACAGAAAAAAAAAAGGTCAGGCCACTCTTAGATGGCGAAAAAGGAACATTTGATATGATCAGTCCCTCTCACTCAAAAGTAAAGTTTGTAATATTAAGAGAGAGGGCGTTACCAGCGGAATTCAACACATTTAGAAGAAACTCTTAAATTTAAATGTATGTGTTAATGTCCATGTGTTTCCTCTTCGTTTGAGGTGTATGTACAGTGGCCACATACAGTAACTGGAATACTTTCAAGGAAATATGCACTCTAATCGAAGTAATCACACGATATGTCACCAACCATGGAACCATGAATAGAAATATACATACACATTTACAAAAGCCAGGATTTTCAAAAGTGCTGCAGACGGTGTAGAAAACAGGCGGAGACAGAGGATCACGCTGCAATCCAGGACTTCACTCTGCAAAGGTATGAATACACAGTTGCTGGAGGTATTTGTTTCGTCTCTTAGTTCCCGTTAAGAGGGGCCTCTAAGTAGAGGGGACCATGTCCTTTATAACAGGTTCTCTGTTTAAGTAGGTGGCCCAGTAGACGAGGTTGAAGCTGCCAAAGAGAACCGGGAACAAAATCCGTGACATCCTGTCGATTTTGCTGACGCTGTTGAACGTCTTCTTGCTTTCTTGAGCTTTGCCGTCGGCTTTGGTCTTGTTGGGGTCCGCCGCGCCGCCTTTGGCGATGGTCGGGAGCGTGCCGGAGTCCTTGGTGATATTAGGAGCATAGTTGGCCACCGCCACAGCGTAGGCGTTGTTCTTCTTGACGACAGATGCCCTCTCTTTTTTCTGGTGAAAGACCAAAGAGATCAGAGACAGCCTTGAGACATGTGTCATCCATGCATGAATTTCACATGTAAATGACGGGACGCTGTGGTGACGGATCAGGAATATTTAGTGATTTTGTTGGCCAGCAAAGTCCTAATATGTATATAATATATAATATGTAAGGACACGCTCTAAATTTGCATGCTTTATTTCTTTTTTTTTCCAAGACATGTCCAACATGTGATGAAGAACATTTGATAAAACGTCATAGTGGTGTTACTGTGAATGGAATAAATCTTGCGGAGTGGAGATACCTTTTTTTGGTTACTTAAAAATAATCGTCTGTGACTCATGCAAAGATTCTGCTTGAATTTGAAGATAATCATTCTTCTTTTATTGTGGAACCAGACCAATATTATTTGTCAAGTTAAACGTGCAATGTGTAAGATTTCATCATAATTTAGGTAGTTAAGTTTAAATAAGTTTAAAACATCCACAATTAAATAAAACTGAACAGATCGCAATGAAATAAGTGTCCTGTGCTGCAAGGAAAATACATTCTAAATGGGGCGGATGCAGTTTGGATTTGGCTTTTTTCTCACTACTATGGACCATAGCTTGTCCATGATGGCATATTGTTATTGTACATACTATTTCTAGTCTTATCCATTATTTATTTTTATATTTTATTTTTTATTCTATATTTTCTATTTTTACTACTGAACACTGGGCTGCCCCGGGATCAGGGAACTATATTTTTGTGCTGAATGACAATAAAGAATCTTTGAATCCGTGAATCCTTGATCATAGCATTTAGGTGATATTGACCCAGAAACATTAGTGGATCTACTGAAAAAATGGTGATCAGTTCTCCATATGATTACCTCTTGTAAATCGGCATTAGAAGAGCTGTCTCCTCTACTTAATGTTTGGCAAAATGGCAACATTTTTAGTATATCTGGGCAGTATTTAACAGTAGTCAATAAAATAGAGATTTGACACATAATTCAATACAATTGATCATCAGTGTAAGTAGCACAAGCAAAAAAAAGGGGGCCACTCAATCAAAGGTGAGGGAAAAAAAAATGATTGGTTGACCCATCTGTCAATCAAACTGCCTCATCAACACGCAGGCAATAATTTAAACATCAATGTCAATCCTGATTGGGTAGAGGACGTCACTTAGATTAGATTCTAAAAAAAACTGTTATCATGTTATCAGATGAGGTAATATTGGAAGTTTGGAAAGACCATAACATGTGAGTTTATTTAGATTTGCTGCCTTATCAATGATGAGCGATGAGCTGAAAATGAAGACACTGATATTTTGACAAGAATTTGCCATTAGCCGGTTTGATAAGTAGCTCTCAAAAACAGCTGCAGCTCACGGAGGTGAAGCAACCGGCGACGTTATCGCTGCTTCAACGACCCGCTGCTGCCAGCAAATGTGTTTTACAAGCGACGCTCCGAGCGGCGAGCGCTTCCTTCTTCGACATTAACAGCACGACGCTAATGAATTCTCTTTGAGAACGGCGCCTGTCAGGAGACACGCTCCATCCTCATTACCTTGTCAGTCACAACGCTCTTCCCATCCCAGGCCCAGCCGCGCTTCGTGAAGTAATTGACGGTGGCGAACTCGATCAGGGCGGAGAAGACGAAGGCGTAGCACACGGCGATGAACCAGTCCATGGCCGTGGCGTAGGCCACCTTGGGAAGGGAGTTCCGCGCGCTTATGCTCAGCGTCGTCATGGTGAGGACGGTGGTTACGCCTGGATACACACAAAAAGAAGATTGACAAGGAAATGCTTGATGTATTACATATACACTACATATATTATACATAATCATGGGCACCAACTTCAGGTCAGCTTTGGGGGGTCAAACTATTTTTTATTTAATGATCTTAAATTCAAGTAGGAACATTTAGGCCTATTTGTACTGATCGTATACAGTGTTCATGTTTGACTAAGCACAGCTGAAGGGAGGGAATGTTACCTGGGTCTAATATAGTCACTTTAAAAGACTGTCAAAACGTTAGAAAAAAAGAATTAAAAAAGCAGGTTTTGAAGAGGAAGATGCTGATTAAGAATTAATTAAGAAAATGCAGCTGATGGAGAAGAACAAACACTCACAAAAGAATTTATCGAGAAACCAGACACTTTGCCAATGATTCATCACTAAATGACAGTTTTTAGATATGAAGAATGTGGTGAGTTGATACTTTTTTCATTCCAGAACAATTGTGGTTCTATCATGGGGTTGGTTCCTGATTTCGATGGAGTTCACTACTCATTTCAGTTTTGTCCAGGGCTGGGCATATTTGGGGCTGTGTTGTCCCCCATTTTAAACTTTCTAGGGGCAAAAAACCCACTGCCCCCCCAGAGATGGCGCTTATGTACATAATAATACTCGAAAAGTAGGGAAAGTCGAAACTAATCACATTTTTGAGGTACTTTACTACATGACTGATAATACTGCAAAGAAGCAGGCAGAAGAACTTTATGATGGATGATCAAATAAAAGTTACTTCTGCTGTTTTGCACATTCAGAGTAAATCATGGGTGTGTTTTTTTAAGTGTAAAGTTACTATTACTACATAAGCTCCAACAACCACTGATCTTCAATAATTATTTAACTATTAAGCAGGTTTGTTTCCCCAATGGACAAAGTTTATTCTTGACTCCCGGATTTTTTTCTTCTTCCTTGAGCTAACCGGCTCTTAGGTCACTCTTGTTAGTTCCACTCGGCTTGCAAACAAGTCCAACTGGATCGAAAAAGCACTGAGGCATCTAAGACACGTCTCCTCTTTTCTCTTTATCCTCTCTCTGGTGCTGCCCATTCATCATCAACTTTTAGCCATTTGTTGTGTTCATCCTCCACACACACTCACACACACACACACACACACACACACACACACACACACACACACACACACACACACACACACACAGTCAGAGGTGATTCTGAGTGAATTCCACACACTATCACGCTAACACGCTATCATGAGCGTTGAGACCAAACATTTATAACAATGGACCCAAATTACATCATTTCCGGAATTTCAGAAATACCCAATTTTATTGCCTTATTGTAACGTAGTTTTGTCTGATTGGATGAGAAGTAGAAAAAGGTTTTCTATTAACAAAAGGCAGACACTCACCAAATACAGTCCTGGCTGGCACTGATTCTCTATTCAACCAGAAAGACACTTGGGAAAGAATGACGGTCATGATGCAGGGGAGGTATGTCTGGATGACAAAATAGCCAATCTTCCTCTTCAGATGGAAATGAGCTGTCATCACTGTATATTCACCTGAGGAGACAAGAATCAGGGTGAGTTTAAAGCCTCAAGACTGCTGCTACTTCTAATACCATTCACAATTTGACATTTGAGTATTATAAATGAACTAATGCATTCATTTTATTGCACAGATATATAAACTATGTCCAGTAAATATACCACAAATAAAATATGTTGGAGTAATACTTAACATAAATGCATTTGTCCTGAATGAATTCCTGATCTAAGATGTAAGAATTACTGATCTGCATAGAGAAGTAAAAAGAAGTGTCCATACAATTGATGGTTTACACATCTGATCAGATTTATTTTGTAAACTCAATACTTGAAATCACCAGCAAACTTTCTCATCAAACGTGTCTTTTAACCTGTTAAAATCCTAAACCCCCTGATACAGCAGCAGCATTGAGTTGTATTCATATATCACATGAAAAAACCTCGGTTACAACACAAAATAAAGTATTTTTATCTGTAGTTAAACACAATGTTACAGTATATATCGTTAATATCCACATCATCAATACAACAAGAAAACAGTTCAATATAATGTCAGTGGCAGGGCCGTAACTAACCACTATTTTGATATTTAATTTAGATTTGAACTGTTTCTGTGATTATTTGATTGGGTCCTTAATAATCTCCTTTTTAAACATTTGAGAGAATATATTCTTCATGTTCTGTAATGATCCTCAGTGTGACTTCTATGATTTGATGGACAAATATTTGAATTACTATCTTATTGATCATTGAATTTTGCATTGCAGATAATTCAACTTATTTTCAAGTTTTTTCATCCTGATTTGGGTGAGTTTGGTCTTGTTTTAAGTCTTAAAGTATTTTTATCTGTAGTAAAACACAACTTCACATTTTTTTCAATATTCTAACTATATATAACATACTACTGTATGACAAATTGATTCTGGCACTTCTGTAGTCACATCACATGTAGATTTCTTTTGATAGGTTTAAGTACAGGTACGGGTTTAAAGACATAACCAATGTGGTTGCAGAAATATTCCATATTTGTTATCACTTACGACAAGAAAACTGCACAATAAGCCTGGAGCTTAAGTTTTTAACCTTCTACTTTTCATGATTGCTGTGTAATTTGAGTGAAAGAGTCTAAAAATTGAATGTGGAAACCAAATATTTTCTCTAAGGCCAGGCTTCAAATTTCTATCTGCAAATGTGCAGCACAAACAGTATTTGTGACTATTTATTTAAAACCATAAGGATTGTGCCTTGCTGAATCACCTTATTCACTATTCTATTCACAATAGAATTTCTAAATACAGCATTTCTGGTCCCACTGGTCCTGTCACCTGCTCATTCAACTATTCGCATTTCATTGACCAGCTGGAGCAACTAATAGTAAAAAATACTAAATACTAAAAATACTAAAATACTGAAACAGTCATTGTAAAAATTTCGGGATCTTCCTCAAGATTGAATGGATTCACTCTTGGCCAATTCTACACTCTACCACCACGTTTCAGGAAAATCAGCCCATTAGTTCTTTCTGAAATCCTGTTCACAGATAAACAAATAATAATAATACAACTTTTTTCGACCTTTGTTGTCACCATGATTTAATTAATTCATTCGTCATTTAATCATGTAATTTAATTTAGCCATTTCCCTCAGTTACAATGCCGACACATGCATATATTTAATGCTCCACTGCTGTCATTAATAATATTTTATTGCAAGAAAAGTACACATTATTGATCCTATATTCATAAAATCAATGAATTGTTGCAAATTTAAGAATTTAATGAGGTCATATTGAACTATTATAGGCAACATTCTGGTAATTTTTTTCATAAACTTGTACTTAAACCTGATATCCTAAAAGAGGCTGAATACACAATTATGCGTATACTCTGGATTTCTGATTTCTTCATGTATGATTTACGATTCAAATGATTTCGAATGATCAAGAACAAATGTGATGGCTGTGTACTCTGTCCTTCAATCTATCAGTCCTAGCTAACTATGCAAATGCAACCCGGTGCCTCCATTACATTATAACATAACATTCTGATTTTATACGAAGAGAGAAGCAGCTTTGCAATGCCAAAACAGTGTTTGACATATCTCAGGCAGCCTCCATCAGCTGTTGTGAGCACACGTTTGATATAATAATCCGTACATACACAGAAAAGCAGGCTGTGTGATTTCCTAGCCACTGAGCGAAGCCCTAATAGCTGACAAGGCCGTGAAACACTGCCAATGCTGCGGCAGCAGCCATGCCTTCCGAATGGAAGATATCTCAAAGAGAAGCCAAGATTAGACATGAGAAGAAAAAGATGTGTTACCCATGGCAACAGAACAGAGAAACATAGCTCATTTGCTGTGATTCTGAAATGAAGGCCTTGATACACACTGCCACTTGGCAAGAGGAAAGTCCTGTTCAGCAGTGGAAAAGGGGGAGGGGGTGTCAATTCCAACAACTAATCCCAATCGATTTTTTATTCTTTAGTCTTTATATATATATATATATATATATATATATATATATATATATATATATATATATATATATATACACATACATATAGTTGTATTGCCTGCATTTCTAGCAGATATGTGAGGACTAATTCTCTCTCTGTCACAAACACACTCACACACTCGGACAGTGGAATTTAGAGGAGCTGAGTGTACTCTCAGTACCCTATGGAACTCTATATCTCCTGTAATTTAATTTGCATGCCAGCCCCGGTGCCTGTGTTGTGGATGGGGGAGGAGGGTGCGCATGCAAGGAACCCACTGCATGTGGCAGAATTTTTCTCTCCAGTGGAGCCTATGATCGCTCCACTCCGAGGAAAGACAGTGATTACAGCACGGAGATGATAATCGCGGAGTGTTTCCAACAGATGTAGGGAACGAGGTCCCCTAACGCCCACTGGAAGTCCTCGCTCCATGGAACAGTGGTCGCAGACACACGCACCAGACGCCAAGCGATGAGACTTTCAGATGCATCTCGGAGATGCCGCAAACGATGGCTGCTCACTCCTGTTCTATGTTCTGACAGGTGCTGTGAACATAACCACCCGTATTCATCTACAGAAACGAGGAACAGAGTGAACTCAATGACATGGGTTAACTTAATACATGTATTTTTGTGAAGCGCTAAATGTACATTTGAAATAGAATGAAATCGAGATATAACGAAAAACGGCATCAAAAATAATGAATGGACGAAAACACTCAACACCAACAACCAGAGGTGCCCACAACAACAAGAGAAAATAAATATAATCCAGCAAGAACCATAAAACAACAGATACTGTATAGAGCAGAGGTCTTCAGGCTGTTCCAGAGCTGTTCTGGGGGTTTTATGGCAAAGACCCTGTCTCCCTTAGTCCCCACCTAGACCTGGATACAACCAATAAAATCTGTGTAAGAGGACCTCGAGTCACGAGCTGGCACCATGCACAGCTTTAAAAATTAACTATAAAACCTTTAAATCAATTATAGATTTAAACAGCAGCCAGGGAAGTGCAGCTAAAACCAGAGTAATGACCACCTGAATTCCCCTATGGGGATAATAAAATCTGGCCTGACCTTTACCTTAACCACTTACTGTGCACATTGAAATGCAAATACTCAGCCTGTTATCATTCACTGTACATACTCCTGCTACTGCACTCCTTTATATATATTCCTCAAAAATGAGACCTGTGAGTGTAAACTCATTTGTGTTTGAAGATGAGTATTGGGTGTTGGTTAGAAAAATAGGATATTTTTAGCTCTAAGTTACACCTGTGATGTATTAAAATACTATACTATAGTACAGTTTTGGGGTACTGGTACTTTTAAGGTTTGATACTACTTTATAATTTCTACTCTGCTATATTTATCTAAAGATTTTACCATTTTTTCACATGTGTATTTGATATAAAATATATTTTAATTTAAATTGCCAATAATTATATTATTCTGTTAGGAATATGTTATACACTTTGTGTAAAATGTGTTGTATAACGTGTAATAAATAAATATGTAATACACTTATGTACTGTATAAGCCAACATGTTTCACTATTAATCCACCCAATGTGTTTTGTATTTTTAGATGACAGCGTTTGTACTTTTACTTAAGTAAAGTATCGGGGTACTTTGTCCACCTCTGCATGGAACTGCTCTAAAGTACCGAGTGGAACATGAAAAACGCATGGCTGAATTGGGGGATTTTTTTGTAGAAGCGTGTTGATATGTTCATAGGCTTATGCAAGATGTCCGTCCCACTGAAGCCTGAGCGCACATCCATTCTTGCCAAATGACCTAGTTTGCAAGTACGCTACACCAAACACTGACACACTAGTAATGAATGATTAATTTAAAGTCAGCCAATCAGATAATGTGGAGTGACTAGTTAAACAAGAGGAACAGTCACTGGCAGGCATTCTGCCTCGTACTGAGGCATCATACACCACTTAACCTAGATAGGAGCATTTAGTGCATGAAAGGATATTCTTGCTCAGTGAAATTGAAGCAGGGATTCCCTTGATAGTGGAACGCAGTCACAGGGGATACACTCTATACTGGTAACTGATATCTATAGGGAGTAATGACGGAGCAATAAGCTCAGGGATGCAGTTATAAAGTCTGTTTCTTCTCTGTCACATGCGTTGCTGCTTATCACTCATGATTTAACACTTCTAGGTTTTACACACAATGCCCTGTTTAGAGGCAAATGTATGGTCTGAACGCAAATGCCAGCGCGGTTTTGTGTGGGTGTCATATAGTCACATAGCGGCACAGTGAGTTTCTTATAGGTGTGTTTTAGCAAGTTAATTTAGTAAGTTAGTGCGTAACTTGAACTCAACCTATCAGCTCCCATCCACTTGATGTGGGCTTGAACCTGAGCACTTTGTTTCCTGGCGAATTCTGCAAGTTGGAGAGCTGGACCAAAATATGCAACAGGACTATATTTGGGGCACATTGCCAGAAATTGCTTTGGTGGCAGGTTAAATTAAATTCATTAATTTAATAGACTATACATTATTCAGAATGAGGGGTCACTGAGAGATTTTACAGCACCCAATTAACCAATTTGTCTTTTTGATTTGACACATTAATAACCTCTCTCTCTAATGGATCTCCATTAAAGTCTATTAGTCCATTAAAACTACTCTAAAATCCACAATTTTTAACTTTCCCTGATTCAACTTTTCATTTCATCAGTAAAGACCTGTCAATCACATGCAACAACTGAAGTTGTGAACTTTTTGCTACTGCTGCTACATGACAAAAGCTGCACCGATGGACTGTAACAACTGGCGTATAGATGTGTGGAAGAACCCAGAACATCGATAAAAATTTGATCTTGACCACTCGTCTAAGAATTTAATATAAATAATGAATGACATTACGCTGCTGCCTCATGCGTAAATGTGCATGAGTCTGTTTTAATGGGGAGACGCACTCCTCCAGCTGCAGAGAATCACTGTATGGATTTAATAAACCCACAGGTATAACTGCAGTCTGCACATCACTACAAATTGGATTTATTCAGGCATTTCAAACACACACACACACACACGATCTGCCCTGTGCAGACAGTGATTGAGTGTTGTGCACCCTCAGTGAATCTTCTAATGTGCACCTTTAATAGCACCGACTCATAATCATTTTTAGCACAGGTCCTCAACTTCTTTAAATATCCAAGCCTAAATGTTACTACATTTGCTATTTACACAATATAGAGCTGGGCATTAAATTAACAACTGCACTGATGGCAATTATCAAGTACCATTCCATTTTGGTACAATAACCGCTTTAAGACTAAATACACACACCCACACTGTTTCTCACTCACTCTGTCCTAAAATACCTAGAGAATTCAGAAAAAAAACAAAAACAAACTAAAACTAAAAAAGTTCCAAGAATGAAAATGATATCATCTTGTGAGGAAATCTGGATTGAGTGTACTTGCAGAGTAGAAGAGAGAAAGCAGCTCACCTCATAGCAATGCATTGCAAACCACCCACTCCTCCTTCTATACTCTACAGTAAAACTCTGGAGGCAATAACTCCAAGGTCAGAATCCTCTATGAATAAACTTCTTAACCTCTTTCACAGTCCTCCTAAAATGTGATGCTCTTAATACATATTTCCACACTGGATGTGATCTTCTTCACTCTTCTTTAAAAAGGTCATGAAAGCCCAAAGCATGTTTCTGAAAGACAAAATAAACTAAAATGTGGACTCATAGTAATTACACCTACAGTGGGGAAAACAAGTATTTGAACACCCTGCTATTTTGCTATTTCTCCCACTTAGAAATCATGGAGGGGTCTGAAATTTTCATCGTAGGTGCATGTCCACTGTGAGAGAGATAAACTAAAAAGAAAAATCCAGAAATTACAATGCATGATTTTTTAACAATTTATTTGTGTGATATAGCGGCAAATAAGTATTTGAACACCTGTGTGTCATCTAGAATTCTGACCCTGAAGGACCTGTTAGTCCGCCCATTAGAAGTCTACCTGCACTCCATGTATCATCCTTAATCAGATGCACCTGTTTGAAGTCGTTAGCTGCATAAAGACACCTGTCCACCCCATACAATCAGCAAGACTTTAACTTGTAACATGGCGAAGACCAAAGAGCTGTCCAACGACACGAGAGAAAATTGTACACCTCCACAAGGCTGGAAAGGGCTACGGAGCAATTGCCAAGCAGCTTGGTGAAAAAAGGTCCACTGTTGGAGCAATCATTAGAAAATGGAAGAAGCTAAACATGACGGTCAATCTCAATCGGAGTGGAGCCCCATGCAAGATATCACCTCGTGGGGTCTCAATGATTCTAAGAAAGGTGAGGAATCAGCCCGGAACTACACGACAGGAGTTGGTCAATGACCTGAAAAGAACTGGGACCAACGTTTCCAAGGTTACTGTAGGTAATACACTAAGACGTCATGATTTGAAATCATGCATGGCACGAAAGGTTCCCCTGCTTAAATCAGCACATGTTAAGGCCCGTCTTAAGTTTGCATATGACCATTTGGATGATACAGAGGAGTCATGGGAGAAAGTTTTGTGGTCAGATGAGACCAAAATAAATGACTTTTTGGTCATAATTCCACTAAGCGTGTTTGGAGGAAGAAGAATGAAGAGTACAATCCGAAGAACACCATCCCTACTGTGAAGCATGGGGGTGGTAGCATCATGCTTTGGGGGTGTTTTTCTGCACATGGGACAGGACGAGTGCACTGCATTAAAGAGAAGATGACTGGGGCCGTGTATTGTGAGATTTTGGGGAACAACCTCCTTCCCTCAGTCAGAGCATTGAAGATGGGTCGTGGCTGGGTCTTCCAACACGACAACGACCCAAAGCACACAGCCAGGAAAACCAAGGACTGGCTCCGTAAGAAGCATATCAAGGTTCTAGCATGGCCCAGCCAGTCTCCAGACCTGAACCCAATCGAAAATCTTTGGAGGGAGCTCAAACTCCGTGTTTCTCAGCGACAGCCCAGAAACCTGACTGATCTAGAGAAGATCTGTGTGGAGGAGTGGGCCAGGATCCCTCCTGCAGTATGTGCAAACCTGGTGAAAAAATACAGGAAACGTTTGACCTCTGTAATAGCAACCAAAGGCTACTGTACCAAATATTAACATTCATTTTCTCAGGTGTTCAAATACTTATTTGCCGCTATATCACACAAATAAATTGTTAAAAAATCATGCATTGTGATTTCTGGATTTTTCTTTTTAGTTTATCTCTCTCACAGTGGACATGCACCTACAATGAAAATTTCAGACCCCTCCATGATTTCTAAGTGGGAGAAATAGCAAAATAGCAGGGTGTTCAAATACTTGTTTTCCCCACTGTATACATTTCTCACCATCACCATCCTGACGGGTATCTTCATCCTGCAGGAAATGTATTTCAAAAGCTTCTCCTGCCATGTTTTCCTAAACTAAGTAGTATTGCTAAAATTAGATCAGTGTCGTCTCACAGAGACAGAAGATGGTACATGCTCTCTCATCTGCTGCAACAACTGCTTTACTTTGACAAATGTGGCATCGTTCCAGTCAGTGTGAAATTCTTAGTAATAGCCTTAGTATTAGTTATTTTCAGGTAATCTTTTAATCATCCATTCCCAAACAGGTAAAATGGATCAGTGCCAACTTGCAAACTCTCGTCCATGTGTTCCATCCAAAGAGAGATTTCCCTCATTTTTGACTGTTTCATTTACATTACGGTTAGAGAGTTTTTTAAGAAGGAAAAAGGCAAATATTAAAGAAATATATGGAGAAGAATAAGCAGAAATTTGCAAGGAACCTGTCGCTCTTCATAAGCTTCATAAGCTGTAACTAATGTCTTTATGAAGGTTTTATCATTTAACTTTATGCTGTTGCAAGTTATTAAAGGTTCTATATGTATTATTTTAAATTACCAAATAATAGCCGTTCATTTATTTCAATCAGGTGTTTTTTGTTTTATCTAATGAAATAGGCTATGTTTCAGGCGATATTAAAATAAATAAACAAAACTGGGCGTGTTTGGCTATAAGTGATTTAAAAACATCTTGATATTTTTGTTCTATAAATAAGACTTTAGTAGCCGCTTTCTGCTCTGGCTCAGGTAGTTACAGCGTTGCCATGGACACAGACACAAAGCTGCCACCGGCTTGTCGGAGTCATATTTAAAATGATGAATCAGCTGTGATGCTGATTTTAGCCATGGATCACATCTATGGGCAATTTAGAGTCTCCAATTAACCTCAGCGTGTTTTTGGACTGTTGGAGGAAGCTGGAGAACCCACTCAGACACAGGGAGAACATGAACCTCCACACAGGAAAGTCCCAGACCCAGGACTTGAACATGCAATCTTCTTGCTGTGAGGCAACACGGTGCTACCCACTGTACCACCATGTCACCCCAGTTGGAATGACTTATTGTAAAATGTTATCTCAAAAACAGGGGGGTCTTGAATAAAAAAAAAGCACAATACACGGGGGGAAAAGGGCGAGAAAGCATGTATTTATTTATTTTTTTAATTAGTTATACTTTTGAACCTTATTATCAAAATATACACCTGCACTTTGTGTTTGAAGGAGACCTTGTGGTGAATTGAAACTCTGCTATTATTTGGTAATTTACAGTAACTGTGATTTAAACCGATTTATCATTCTATTGATTGCTGATGACCAGAATGCAATGTAACTTAAAAAAAAATTCTGGTTGACTATTACATCCTATTACATCCTGATTATATTAAGCATGCTTTTTTCCCCTCAAAATCCAAAAGATGCGGTCTATGAGTGCTCCTGGCTGCCTGCCGCTCCGCCGCTAACATCAACAAACGACCTGCACAACACAAACAGTGGAACCCATAACTCTGCAGATATTAGTTTTAGCAGCTTCCGTCAAACCACCACATATTTCACAACAAAAAAAAAACACAGCGACAAGTCGCCCACTCCTAAGTTCACACTCGCACATGCACAGCAAAGACAAACAATATTTCCTCAACAAAGAAAGCAGGTAGCAAGCTACAACAAGGTGGTAGCGGAACATAGCTAAGCTCTGCTGGTTCCTTCTGTTTTTAGTCCAAAGGTGGTTATAAACACACGCGTCACAACAACAATCACATCCCACTGCTCGCCGGCCACGGCTCACTGAGCCTGCCGCTGTTTAGTAAACAGAGTTGGTGGTTTCTGGTCAGGGTTGGTTTCAGGCGGTTGATGATTAACACACATTTTTGCGGGTTTGCTGGTCACTGGCCACAGGCCTCAGGGCAGCGGGAAACAGCAAAAACACAACGTTAGACATGTTTTATGTCAATATGTAGAGAGGAAACAGACGTCACCTGCTGTATTCCTGCGAGCAACATTTAGCATGAAGGAACGTCTGTTGAGTTATTTATAGAACCTTTAATGAAGTCATTAATAATAGTTGATTTCTCACTTTACATTATAAATGTGTTGTGTTCATACATTCATCAGGTCATTTCATTCCGTAGTTGCTTTACGGCTCCTTTTCTACGAGGTCGGAGGTTAAACAGAACTAAAAAGCTAGAAAATGAAGTTATTGATTGGTTACTAATGGCTCAAAATGAATCTATAAAGCATTAGTGAGTGATGTATTAATAATTAAAAAGCCATTAGTTACAGCTTAATAACCCTTAAATGGTGATTATTATCCTTTAAATCATCTTGTGACCCTGTAGACGCCCCCCCCTCCGCCGCCTTCAACCACTTCTGAATCTCAGCGTCTCTTTTTTTTTTAAAAACATCTAGTTTCATGATTCTTGTTCATGTCGCTTGTTACTGTACACGCTTTGTGACTTTTGGAAAGCGCTATATGAGTACTTCATGATGTTACCGTAGTAACATGCGGTGTCATGTTAAATTTAGATCATCTGGGGCTTCAGTTGCAAGTCCTCGGTTATTCTTTCCCTTTACACTCACATCGGATTTATCCGCGATAATGACATCACGCCTCTTTTGCTGTGACTTGAGTGATAAAACGGTGTTTCTGCTGTGCTGCTATTAGCTGACTGCATCTCCGACCATAACGGCTCTCTGCGCTGATCTGTCAGCCGATTTACACCTTCTGGCTCGCGTTCTACACGCTGACGTGTCCTCGCCGCCGTTGACTGCCGCCGCTCCGCCTCACTTCCACCTGCTTCAGTGCGGCTCTGTTCGGCACCCTGGTGGGCCTTTATTTCTAGGATAATGACCATTGGGGGATTATGTGCAATGCTCACTCCATGTTATTGATCACTGATTCTGCTGTATTTGCCTCAGCAGGGAGCCGAACAGACAGGAGAACCATGTCTCTGCCTAGTACATCGGTCTTTGTTTGCTTTGAGACATAGTTGTTCCTGACTAGATTAAACATATTAAACAAAAGAGGCTTAGACAACACAGGGTGGGTGTGAAATACAGTACAGAGCTGCAATGATTAATTAAATATTTTTTTTTATAATTTGCTATTACATTAATCACTCTTTTGATAATCGATTAATAGATTTGAGTCATTTTTAAGAAGAAAATGTTCTGCTTTCAGATTTTCAAATTTGATTATTTTCTGGTTTCTAATGATGAACTGATGATCGTTGGGTTGTGGACTGTTGGTCTGGACATTCAACATTTTAGGTTGAATCTTCAGCTTTCAGAAACAGTGATCAGGATTTTAGGAACCAAATAACTGATCAGTGAATCACTTCAATAATCTATAGATAAATCGATAGAATAGCCATTAGTTGCAGTCCTACAGTACAGTTTCTTCTTCCTGTAATTTTTTGTCATTTTCTTGTAATTTCTTCAGTAAATAGCTACAAAATCATCTATTTTCTTTCCCTTGTCCTCACTTCATCGTTCATAGTCTGGTTTTCCTCCTTCTCAACGTGGCAAACGTATGCAAGGATCGATATCTGAATTAACACGCTACATCATACACAATAGTGATTTGCCTACTGCCATTATATGCTATATACTTTCCATTTACTGGGTGTCAGTGTACTTGTCAGTCACAGCATGTGAGAGAAACCAGGTGTCAGCTCTCTCTGGCCCTGCTAGAAGAAGCCTGCTGGCCTCAGAGTCTGTCAGTATTCATCTCAACACTCAAGGCGGGTTTCTGTACAAAATGTCTCAAATCACTCCAGCTATTTCTCTGCCTTCTCTACTTCCTGAACAGTGCTGGTGCTGCTCAGCTTTCTCATCTTCACACACACACACACACACACACACACACACACACACACACACACACACACACACACACGCACACACACATACTAACAGTGATGTGTGTGCACACTCAAGTTCTGGCTCTGTTTCTTGTCATCTGTGTCAGTGCGTTTGCATGAAATGTAATAGTTCTATTTTTAGCCCTCATTATCGCTTTTTCTTTTATACAAGAGCCTATTTTTCTATGGGTTTGTGCTCTTTTTTTCTTCTCTATTCAAATGTGCTTGTTTAAAAGTTTTTTTTTTTTTAGAAATAAATTAAACTTGACAACTGTTTGTCTTATATAGAGCATATTTCTATTTCTGTACAAGCCCCTGACAGCCATCATGCCGGTCCTGTGGAATTTGTTTCTGCAACATCTCTTAGAGACTAAATTTTGTCCACTTACACAATTTTAGACAATTCTGAAAAGGTTTAACATTTCTGGAAATATGGTTGACCTCCTTACCAAGAGTTAAAGCTCCACACTTTCATCCAAATAGAATGGTATCATTTTTTTTTCCTTTCTCTCCTTTATCTTGCAAAAGTAATAAAGTATAATTTTTACTTATTTTTTTCTCTGTAATTGAATGTTCAAACTTCACAGTGTGCTGTTTTCGCATTCGTCGGCTTAAATGGAAAATTCCTCTGTGCTCACTGAAGGTCAGACTTTTAGGAACAGATTTTGTGATGTCACAAATTGTTGCGAGCTAATCGCAACCCAATATGCGACTGGCACAAGTATGATGTGTCTGTATATTCTATATGTGTCTTGTCATATAACAAAACACTACTTCATTCTGCCAAGCGAAATACTGTATATATTTACAACTGTACATTTATTTATATCAATACTCTCTTTTATTATACATGTCTATATTTATATTGTCCACACACTAAGAAAAGCATTTTATTATTGACTTCATTTGATATACTCTTTGAATTTCCTTCTTTTTGCTTTTTTTTTCTTTAAACACTGGACTTACCTGATTTAATTATCCTGTCCACTAATGAGCTTGTCACTGCTGGATTGACTTGCTAATTTTTTCTGCAGCTCCATTTGAGTGGAATTCCTCATTTTAAATGTAAAGAAAGTTATTCACCCAGAACATAGACATTTTTTATCATTTCATAAACTGCTGCACTTTTGTGAGACATCCTACTTGTCTTTGGGCAACAACGTAAAACACTAAAATATTTTTCTACATTTGCAGGTTTTGTCATGACGAGAACTGCGTCATTTTACAGAAATTCCTTCCTCTTCTCTGAGGATGGAATTGCCTCTAGCCTTCACCTCATCTCTGTATCAGCTCACCTGTGCTTGATTTCATAGTTTCATTGCCGACTGTTTGGCCGAGCAGGTCATACTGGTTCAGGCGGGAGCTTTCCTCTTCCACCACCACCGACTGAGAGGCGTTCCGAGTCCACGCGTAAGTGACTTCTGAGATTGTGTAGGCATCTGGGGGGAAAAAAAGGATGAGAGGATAAAACCACAGGGGGATAAATCTGGCTATCGATGATTTTGGAAATATAATTTCAGTGAAATGAAAAGCCAGACTATATTGTATTTGATGTGAGGAAAAATGTGGAGAGAAAAACACCCTCTCGGTGGTTGAAGATGTAATTTGTAAAATGCCAACAAGCAATCGATGCTCGGTGACATTTGCCCTTTTCAATCCGTCACAACACTGGACACTGACTATGGAATCTGAAAGCTTGTCTGCTAACCTAAGAATGAAATAAAAAAAAACAGTATTTCTTTGTATTTTCCCTCAATATACTCAATAAATAAAATATTTCCTGGATAATGCTGCGAATGAGCAAACAGATTATGTCATCACATAAATGCATTTACAGTAAACAGGACATTAGTTTCATAAGAGTAAGAAAAAAAATGCATTTCAAACATGACCCATTATATACTGATGCTATGATAATTAATGCTAATCTCTTGTTTTCAAACCAATATCTAAAAGCTCAAAGCAAAACATCTCCATCCAAATGTAAAGAAGCCATAGCAATAAAAAAAGCATTTAAAATAAAATATTTGGATGAGTTTATATTTATTTTCCCCATAGTTCCCAGTTACATTCCCACTCAGTCATATGTCTACATGTCATTTTCTGTCTGGTTAATTGCTGAATGGTTCTTTCTGTTAAGATTCGTAGGGTCACTGCCAGAAAACTGAGCCATGCATTCCAACTGCACTCGGTTCTTCAGATTGTTCTCTTGCCAAATGAACCAGTGAGGAGAAGAAAAAAAAAAAAAGAAGAACATAGTGTTTAACTTAAAGTTCCCTCAGGCGCTATCATCCTCATCAGAGTTACTCACAGCTGCCAAATTTTAGTGGACAGGAATGAAAGTCCATGGGGAAATCCTCCAGATGCATTGGGCACTCGGCATGCACAGTTAACCTGCATCCAATTCACAGAAAATTAAGAAGACTTTGCAAATGCATGAAAAGTAAACAGCACACATTAGGCAAAAAAAGCCTCATGCACCATTCAAGACACTTCCTATGTGTAAAGCCTTGAATTCAAAATAATTCATCTTCACTGTTCACAGCAGAGCAAAGTAAACGAGCAGACGAGAAGAAATCAAAAGGCTGAAACTGCAGCATTATTCAACCCTTGCAGAAAAACATAACTTGCAATATTTTATCATGTACAGTAAATAGATCTTCTTGAAATGCATGGTGACAAAAGGATGAAGGCCCATTTTTATCAAAGATTTCATACGTATAATTATATCAGTTGAGTCACTAACAATCAAGTTATGCATCTGTATTTTTTACTCTGCTTTGAAGGAAACTTTATTTTATTGACTGGTAACTATAGTTGTCGCTTGCCAAAATATGATCATAAACAAAAAAATATTTATCCCAGGTACAAAATTCTATTTTAGAGCAGTGGTGTCAAACTCAATTGAGTTCATGAGCCACATTCAGCACAATTTTAACTCGACTGGACCAGTGAA